>JALMGJ010000003.1:100581356-100878856 GCA_023362775.1 Charina bottae
CAGCATTTCTCATGATGTGCTCTGCATATAAGTTAAATAAGCAGGGTGATAATATACAGCCTTGTCGTACTCCTTTCCCAATTTTGAACCAATCGGTTGTTCCATGTCCGGTTCTAACTGTTGCTTCTTGACCCGCATACAGGTTTCTCAGGAGACAGGTAAGGTGGTCTGGTACTCCCATCTCTTTAAGAATTTGCCACAGTTTGTTGTGATCCACACAATCAAAGGCTTTAGCGTAGTCAATGAAGCAGAAGTAGATGTTTTTCTGGAACTCTCTTGCTTTTTCTATGATCCAGCGAATGTTGGCAATCTGATCTCTAGTTCCTCTGCCTCTTCGAAACCCAGCTTGCACTTCTGGTAGTTCTCGGTTCACATACTGCTGAAGCCTAGCTTGTAGGATTTTGAGCATAACCTTGCTAGCATGTGAAATGAGCGCAATTGTACAGTAGTTTGAACATTCTTTGGCATTGCCCTTCTTTGGAATTGGAACGTAAACTGACCTTTTCCAATCCTGTGGCCACTGTTGAGTTTTCCAAATTTGTTGGCATATGGAGTGCAGCACTTTAACAGCATCATCTTTTAGGATTTTAAATAGCTCAGCTGTGATACTGTCTTCTCCACTAGCTTTGTTGTTAGTAATGCTTCCTAAGGCCCACTTGACTTCACTCTCTAGGATGTCCGGCTCAAGCTCAGTGACCACACCATCGTATTTATCAGGGATATTAAGATCTTTCTTGTATAGTTCTTCTGTGTATTCTTGCCACCTCTTCTTAATCTCTTCTGCTTCTGTTAGGTCCCTGCCTTTTTTGTCCTTTATCATGCCCATCTTTGCACAAAACGTTCCCTTGATATCTCCGATTTTTTTGAAGAGATCTCTAGTCTTCCCCATTCTATTGTTTTCCTCGATTTCTTTGCATTGTTCATTTAAGAAGGCCTTCTTATCTCTCCTTGCTATTCTCTGGAAATCTGCATTCAGTTGGTTATATCTTTCCCTTTCTCCCTTGTCTTTTGCTTTCCTTCTTTCCTCAGCTATTTCTAAAGCCTCATCAGACAGCCACTTTGCTTTCTTGCATTTCTTTTTCTTTGGGATGGTTTTAGTTGCTGCCTCCTGTACAATGTTACGAACCTCCATCCATAGTTCTTCAGGCACTCTGTCTACCAGATCTAATCCTTTAAATCTATTCCTCATCTCCACTGTATATTCATAAGGGATATGATTTAGGTCATACCTGAATGGTCTAGTGGTTTTCCCTACGTTCTTCAATTTAAGCCTAAATTTTGCAATAAGAAGCTATGATCTGAGCCACAGTCAGCTCCAGGTCTTGTTTTTGCTGATTGTATAGAGCTTCTCCATCTTTGGCTGCAAAGTATATAATCAATCTGATTTCGGTATTGACCATCTGGTGATGTCCATGTGTAGAGTCGTCTCTTGTGTTGTGGAAAAGAGTGTTTTCTATGACCAGCGTGTTCTCTTGACAAAACTCTATTAGCCTTTGCCCTGCTTCATTTTGTACTCCAAGGCCGAACTTGCCTGTTATTCTGGTTATTTCTTGACTTCTTACTTTAGCATTCCACTCCCCTATGATGAAAAGGACATCTTTTTTTGGTGTTAGTTCTAGAAGGTGTTGTAGGTCTTCATAGAACCGGTCGACTTCAGCTTCTTCAGCATCAGTGGTTGGGGCATAGACTTGGATTACTGTGATGTTGAATGGTTTGCCTTGGATTCGAATTGAGATCATTCTGTCGTTTTTGAGGTTGTACCCCAGTACTGCCTTTCCCACTCTTTTATTGACTATGAGGGTACTCCATTTCTTCTAAGGGATTCTTGTCCACAGTAGTATATATAATGGTCACCTGAATTAAATTCACCCATTCCTGTCCATTTTAGTTCGCTGACTCCCAAGATGTCAATGTTCAATCTTGTCATCTCATGTTTGACCACATCCAGCTTACCTTGATTCATAGATCTTACATTCCAGGTTCCTATGCAATATTGTTCTTTACAGCATCGGACTTTCCTTCCACTTCCAGACACATCCACAACTGAGCGTCCTTTTGGCTTTGGCCCAGCTGCTTCACTCTTTCTGGAGCTACTCAGAATTGCCCTCCGCTCTTCCCCAGTAGCATATTGGACACCTTCCGACCTGAGGGGCTCATCTTCCGGCGTCATATCTTTTAGCCTTTTGATACTGTCCATGGGTTTTCTTGGCAAGGATATTGGAGTGGGTTGCCATTTCCTCCTCCAGTGGACCACGTTTTGTCAGAACTCTCCGTTATGACCTGTCCGTCTTGACCTGACTTCATTGAGTTACACAAGCCCCTTTGCCACGACAAGGCAGTGATCCATGAAGGGTGTGTGTTTGTGTGTGTTTGTGTGTGTATGTATATGTGTGTGTGTGTGTGTGTGTGTATATATATATATATATATATAATATTATAATATATAATATAATATAATATAATATAATATAATATAATATAATATAATATATAATATAATAATATATATTCCTATGCTCCAAACTTTAAATCTTGGCCTTTCACAGTCCACAGATAATTTGCCTCTCATTTTGGTCATGAGAAACAGACATAACTGAGGTATATTGACATACAGATTCTATCTGGTCTGAGAATCATAGCACCCTGCCTCACCTGCTTTAGCCCTTATGCCCAGACGTCTTCTCAATGTGGGTACTTCCAGAATTTCCCATCTGGCAGGGTATCACTGAGATTTCTGAGAGTTAAAACTCACCCATCTGGAGGTTGCCCAGTTTGGGAGGCTGGTACACAAGGTTCAGCATCCAGCTTCTAGTATCTCCCATTGAAGAACTTCATAAGCAAGTAATCAGCAGGACACCAGCCTGATATCTGGGACAGAAACTGTCAATCAAAATTGGAGGCTCTGGACAATTACTGCTTTACATGGCAAAGATTACTACAGTAGTTATGTAGTTCACTTCAACATGTTCAGCCACTGTGTTAGTTGTTGGATTTGTCTTAGTATGTTGCATGAATCTAGCCATTATAGCTTGTAAACCATGGTTTATTTTAGCATGGCTTGAGCCCACTTGTGATTTATTCAGTAAACCATAGTTAAAATTAAGGTGGTGTTTAAAAGAAAGGATTGCTGCCCATGTAACCGAAGACTAAGCTCATGTAGTAACCATAGATTATGGGATTAAACCCTGGTCAGTCTTGTACAATAAAGCTCAAATTGAGAAACAAAAATGAAATAAGGAAGTAGGGGACATCCACAATGAAGGCTCTGATACATGCAAAATCTTGCCAGAGAGTAATTATGTGTGAGTTTGAAGGAAATAATGAAATGAAATCACATAATGTATTTGGCACTGTGAATTATTTGCTTCATTATTTTTGTTGCAGGACACCCTTTAATCTTTTTTATCTTACCACACTGTGATTTATGTTTACCTTGGTGCATTGCAACTTACAAGAAGGAAACTAAAATAAGTCATTGTTTCCCAGCCATGACTATTTTGCAGGATTGTTGTGATCCTAAAGTAGGGGTTGGGAAACTAGTTCAGTGCCACTCTGAACTCTTAGGCAAGGTGGAGAATATAAATAAGTAGTCATCCTGAAAATATTTTGCAAGGAGTTCTGGAATCTTACTTCGTGTGCTTGGGAAGGAGCAAAGACTAAATCTCTTTTCTTGGTTGGAGACACTTTCCATCATACACTATCTCTCTCTGCTTCCATCCTTCTCTTCCACCAACTTTAAGGAATCAAGAGGCACATCTACATGTTCCCCCAACTTCAACTTGAAAATGCCTCACTAACCTTCTTTAGGGGCATGGCTGCATGACACAGTCTTCTTCTCATCCACAGTCTATACCCGAGTCCAGCTGACTTCAGGGTGTTCTGATCTGATGTGGAAATAGTGTTGTCCATCTTCTCCCAATACAAGCCTTGCAATTTGCCTAGTTCCTATTGGTTGCTGCAGGCACTCTCCTCGCCAGTTACTCCAAGAATTCTGGGAGTTGAAGTCCACATATCTTAAAGTTGCCAAGGTTGAGAAACACTGTGCTAGAAAAATAATTGCTGGAGAAAGCACTTGACCAGGACCTCTCTAACAACCTGCTGACTTCATTACCGACACAGAGAAGAGACCAACAATGTACTGTAGGTGGAACAAATTATGTCAGCAAACTTTTGTACTGTCGCAGAGACTAGAGGAAAGCACATTAAACCAGTTGTTCAGATATGTTCATGGTCTATGATGGGCAAATCCTGCCTTGAAATATTTGTAATTTTCTTCATGTCATGTTGCTTTGCTGTCACTAGGTGGCAAATACTCTTGGTTTGGTTGAAACAACAATTATTTTTAAGTATTACATAACTACTGTTATGAAAATTTAATTTTTCTCAGAATGCTCTTTGATTATGGGGACATCTTATTTTCTTAGTCCAAGATGTTTTATTTCTTCTTTTCTAATATTGTAGCAGCTTTCTCCAGCTTGTAGTAACACGCCTATAATTTGGATTGTTATAAATGATGAAATAATTTGTTTCCATGCTATTGATGAAGGGAGGAGCCAATATGACTCTTCCAACTCCTGTACAGATTATTTCATGTGCTTTTTCTGGTTGACTGAATCAGCTCTTCTGGATGATCCACTTTACAGCCTAAGACTTCCATGGCAGTGTGCCATCTACTATGCTATCACTTACATTTACAAAGAAAAGCTGTCCCACGGGATTGGTGGTACAAAGAGTTAACAACTAGGCAATTGCTGATGGTTTGGCACAACTTAATTGCCCCCATCTCCTCCTTGTCTCCACTGCAGAATCTTCTGGCCCCATTTCCAATTGGCCTGAAGCCTAGATAAGCCAAACAAATACAGGGGAATTACATGAGTAATGCTAGTTACAATGTGATTTCTTTAGGTATGACTTAGCAGAGGGATAGACAACCTGTGGCATTCCAGTTATTGTTAATTTTAACTCCCAGCATGCCTCACAATTCAGTCATTGGTGGAATAAGTACCAATAACACATACAGGACCTACGCATTAACCAATGTGAAATAGTGAAGACTATGCATAAGTAAACCAAATCCTGAAAGAAGGAAACAAGGGAATATAGGATGGAATTCTGGAAGCTGATGTGAAACTTAGAAGGGAAAAATGATTTATTAGGACAAAAATAAAGTATCAGTAAGCATAGCCCAAGTAAATTAAATACAGATTAACAAAGTAAAAAAGCAACAATGCATGCCACAACAAGCTTAAGGCAATAATGTAAAAATGCTCACAATTACACAAAGTGGATGGTCATGTATCTCTATTGTTGTTGTTGTTCAGTCGTTTAGTCGTGTCCGACTCTTCGTGACCTCATGGACCATAGCACGCCAGGCCTTCCTGTCCTCCACTGTCTCCCGGAGTTTACTCAAATTCATGTTCGTTACATCGGTGATGCTATCTAACCATCTCATCCTCTGCCGTCCCCTTCTCCTTTTGCCTTCAGTCTTTCCCAGCATCAGGGTCTTTTCCAGTGAGTCCTCTCTTCGCATTAGGTGGCCAAAGTATTTGAGCTTCAGCTTCAGTATCTGTCCTTCCAATGAGCAGTCAGGGTTGATTTCCTTTAGGATTGACTGGTTTGACCTCCTTGCAGTCCAAGGGACTCTCAAGAGTCTTCTCCAGCACCACAGTTCGAAAGCATCAGTTCTTCGGCGCTCAGCCTTCCTTATGGTCCAACTCTCACAGCCATACATTACTACTGGAAAAACCATAGCTTTAACTATACGGACCTTTGTCGGCAAGGTGATGTCTCTGCTTTTTAATATGCTGTCTAGGTTTGCCATAGCTTTCCTCCCAAGGAGCAAGCGTCTTTTAATTTCATGGCTGCAGTCACCGTCTGCGGTGATCTTGGAGCCCAAGAAAATAAAATCTGTCACTGCTTCCATTTCTTCCCCTTCTATTTGCCAGGAAGTGATGGGACCAGATGCCATGATCTGGGTTTTTTTAATGTTGAGTTTCAAGCCAGCTTTTGCACTCTCCTCTTTCACCCTCATCAAGAGGCTCTTTAGTTCCTCTTCACTTTATGCCATTAGGGTGGTATCGTCTGCATATCTGAGGTTGTTGTCTAGCCCAGCATTTCTCATGATGTACTCTGCATATAAGTTAAATAAGCACGGTGATAGTATACAGCCTTGTCGTACTCCTTTCCCAATTTGGAACCAATCGGTTGTTCCATGTCCGGTTCTAACTGTTGCTTCTTGACCCGCATACAGGTTTCTCAGGAGACAGGTAAGGTGGTCTGGTACTCCCATCTCTTTAAGAATTTGTCACAGTTTGTTGTGATGCACACAATCAAAGGCTTTAGCGTAGTCAATGAAGCAGAAGTAGATGTTTTTCTGGAACTCTCTTGCTTTTTCCATGATCCGGCGAATGTTGGCAATCTGATCTCTAGTTCCTCTGCCTCTTCGAAACCCAGCTTGCACTTCTGGTAGTTCTTGGTTCACATACTGCTGAAGCCTAGCTTGTAGGATTTTGAGCATAACCTTGCTAGCATGTGAAATGAGCGCAATTGTACGGTAGTTTGAACATCCTTTGGCATTGCCCTTCTTTGGAATTGGAATGTAAACTGACCTTTTCCAATCCTGTGGCCACTGTTGAGTTTTCCAAATTTGTTGGCATATGGAGTGCAGCACTTTAACAGCATCATCTTTTAGGATTTTAAATAGCTCAGCTGGGATACTGTCTTCTCCACTAGCTTTGTTGTTAGTAATGCTTCCTAAGGCCCACTTGACTTCACTCTCTAGGATGTCCGGCTCAAGCTCAGTGACCACACCATCGTATTTATCAGGGATATTAAGATCTTTCTTGTATAGTTCTTCTGTGTATTCTCGCCACCTCTTCTTAATCTCTTCTGCTTCTGTTAGGTCCCTGCCTTTTTTGTCCCTTATCATGCCCATCTTGGCACAAAACGTTCCCTTGATATCTCCGATTTTCTTGAAGAGATCTGTAGTCTTCCCCATTCTATTGTTTTCCTCGATTTCTTTGCATTGTTCATTTAAGAAGGCCTTCTTATCTCTCCTTGCTATTCTCTGGAAATCTGCATTCAGTTGGTTATATCTTTCCCTTTCTCCCTTGCCTTTTGCTTCCCTTCTTTCCTCAGCTATTTGTAAAGCCTCATCAGTCAGCCACTTTGCTTTCTTGCATTTCTTTTTCTTTGGGATGGTTTTAGTTGCTGCCTCCTGTACAATGTTACGAACCTCCATCCATAGTTCTTCAGGCACTCTGTCTACCAGATCTAATCCTTTAAATCTCTTCCTCACCTCCACTGTATATTCATAAGGGATATGATTTAAGTCATACCTGAATGGTCTAGTGGTTTTCTCTACGTTGTTCAATCTAAGCCTAAATTTTGCTATAAGAAGCTCATGATCTGAGCCACAGTCAGCTCCAGGTCTTGTTTTTGCTGATTGTATAGAGCTTCTCCATCTTTGGCTGCAAAGTATATAACCAATCTGTTTTCGGTATTGATCATCTGGTGATGCCCATGTGTAGAGTCGTCTATCTCTATGCTGTATCTATCCATCTGTATCTATCTATCTATGTATGTATCTATCTATGTATGTATCTATGTGTATCTCTATGCTGGAGATTAAAAAAACCTACCAAGACTTGCTAAATTAGGCCTAGATTCTTTTAAAAATATAACTTGCATATTGCTGTACAAGTGACATTTAAAGCATGGGTTCACTCAGCTGTGGTAAGAAGAGCCCATTAATTATACAGAGGAATGAAAAGCCCAGTTACAACATATATGCAGTTACTGGAAACTGTAGAGTTAAAAGAATGTTAAAGACCTTAATCCTGAAATAATTAAATATGTATTGGAAAACTTGGACACCAAGCTCCATGGATCAAAAACAATATGGGGTGGTGTCAAAAAGTCAAGGTGGCAGCCACTACTGCAAAATCAAAGCGCCCCCCACCCTTTTTAACATGCCTCACACATGTGACATAAAAGGGTGGGGCTTCAGTTGCATAGTTTTGGCCACCATCTTGACTTTTTGACACCCTTTCCCATGATGCCCCTGGAAACAAACTATACATATGGTAAGTGCAATGGAATCAAATCATTAGGAAGGCAAACATTGTAATCTTGATGTCCAACAAGCTTCTTTGTAAAGGAGAATTTTGTCTGTACAAGCTGCTAGGTCAGAGCTTTCCAAACTTTTCATGTTGGTGACACACTTTTTAGACATGCATCATTTTGCGACACACTCTTACAGCAGGGCACAAGGCAGGCACTAGGACCTGCGCGGAATCACAGCAGGTTTGGAGGCAGCAGGGCACAAGGCAGGCACTAGGACCTGCACGGAATCCTGGCAGGGCTCAGAGGCAGCAGCAGCTGTGACACACCCAGACACTGCACAGACACTGCAACCGACACACTAACATGTCCCGACACACAGTTTGGAAAGCTCTGTGCTAGGTGCTCTGAAGTCCCAAAGGAAAAATCCGAGATGGTATGCTGATACCATAACAAATGTTTCACCAGGAAGGCTTCAGTATTTGTATGTTCAATACTCCACAAACATTTTCCAATTCTGTTTTTTAAATTTTCTGCTGGTTTTATCTACATAAAGTAAATAGCACAGATATTTAATAATATAACTATTGTAGAATTACATATAGTGACAAAGAGTTTAAGTTTTCTGATCTACAGGGATAATAGATTCTCTAAGCTTTAAGGTACATGACAATAAACACAGTATCTGCCTTGTGGAAGGTGGCTTCCTAAAACAACAATGGACTTTTATAGAGGGAGGGAAGTATTAATTTTCCAAAGGCCAATTGGAAATATTGTTAGTGTGATTAAAAGGAAGCATGGGTTTGGATTGGTATCCAGGGATATCCTGAACGAAAATCAGTATTTGAGAATTACCTTAAGAAACCTGGTAGCTACTGTATATGATTTTATGGTAAACTGCATATTACTTTATTGCATGTATCAGATCTAGATTTCATGTTTAATAATATTTCTGACTATTGACTCTGACACTATTTTTGTATAACAGTCAAGGGGTATCCTCTAAACATAAATCCTGCTGCAACTTGCTTGATTTTATCACAAAATCACACTCAAAAGAGATCTCTATACACATACTTCTAGAGGAAGATATGCGCATATCATTGAAGCTTGGCATTGTGTGAGAAAAGACCTCTTCTCACCAAATTCACTGTCTCCTACCATTACAAAATAGGATCAAACTTAGCATGTGGAGATTTCTTTCTTCACACTTTCCTCGATTTCTTTGCATTGTTCATTTAAGAAGGCCTTCTTATCTCTCCTTGCTATTCTCTAGAAATCTGCATTCAGTTGGTTATATCTTTCCCTTTCTCCCTTGTCTTTTGCTTCCCTTCTTTCCTCAGCTATTTGTAAAGCTTCATCAGTCAGCCACTTTGCTTTCTTGCATTTCTTTTTCTTTGGGATGGTTTTAGTTGCTGCCTCCTGTACAATGTTACGAACCTCCATCCATAGTTCTTCAGGCACTCTGTCTATCAGATCTAATCCTTTAAATCTATTCCTCACCTCCACTGTATGTTCATAAGGGATATGATTTAGGTCATACCTGAATGGTCTAGTGGTTTTCTCTACGTTGTTCAATCTAAGCCTAAATTTTGCTATAAGAAGCTCATGATCTGAGCCACAGTCAGCTCCAGGTCTTGTTTTTGCTGATTGTATAGAGCTTCTCTATCTTTGGCTGCAAAGTATATAACCAATCTGATTTCGGTTTTGACCATCTGGTGATGTCCATGTGTAGAGTCGTCTATCTCTATGCTGTATCTATCTATCTGTATCTATCTATCTATCTATCTATCTATCTATCTATCTATCTATCTATGTATGTATCTATCTATGTATGTATCTATCTATGTGTATCTCTATGCTAGGGGAAAATAAGTAATATATGACTGTGAAATAGTTTCACCTCTTGAAATGTGTGCTATAAATGTGGTCCTTTTGTTCATGCACTTCTAAGCCTTGAATGCCATGTTGTATTCAAAAACCTGTTGAGCCCCACCTACTTCTCTCATTATCTTCTTTGAAAGATAAATTATGTGCAGATCCACTACACACAGTAGGTAGTTCCAAAGTGACTGGAATTCCCTGTGCAGGTGGGGTTCATTAATATGACCAAAGGACCTGTGTCAATGTTACCTCTGTATTGGTTGTGCCCTACTTTTTCAAATTAATAAATTCTCTTTTCATTTCCATCCTGTCTAGTTTGAGGTAATAAGCATGAAGCTCTCACAAAGGTTTACAAACATTAGTGCTATAATGTTGGTAACCATATATACAGTAGGTTTGTGGAATTTTTGGCTGCATTTTCACAAACTACTTTTGAAATTCCTCTTGGTTACAAAAGCCCATTGTCATTTGACATGGGGAGCAACTCTTTGAACATATCAAACATTTCCAAATTGCCTGGTCTGATCTAGCAAATAGTCTGATGCTCTCTAGGTATTTGGGACAGTTCCCACAATCGTTTCCCAATGTCTGTAGTGCAGAGCTTTCCAAACTTTTCATGTTGGTGACACACTTTTTAGACATGCATCATTTCGCGACACACTCTTACAGCAGGGCACAAGGCAGGCACTAGGACCTGTGCAGAATCCTGGCAGGGCAGGTTTGGAGGCAGCAAGGCACAAGGCAGTCACTAGAACCTGGGTGGAAGCCAGGAGGCAGCAGCAGCCGTGACATACCCAGACACTGCAGCCGACACACTAATGTGTCCCGACACACAGTTTGGAAAGCTCTGCTGTAGTGAGTGGGGATGATGGAACTTAAAATCTAAAATAAGTACTGGGTACCAGGTTGTCTATGCCTCTGATAAATAATTAAATAAAACCCATACAGTAACTGGTTTCACCATTCTTCCTTCCTTCCTTAGATGATTCTAATGCATTAGACAAAAAGCTTAGAAATGTGAATAATCATATATAACAATGAACCAGAATTCCTAATTTATATAGCTAAATGCAAAAAAGTAAACCAGAAAGGGGTAACTTATTGTGATGTCTGAACTTGGAATCCTGTTTCTTTGCTACTAAATGAGACAGGAATGTAAGGCAGCCAAAATCATGATGTCATGATAGATATTGTGATAGGCTACCCATTCCTGTTTAGTTTTATCCAGATGTACAGTATAAAGGGAAGAACAAATCAAGACTTCTCATTCACAACAACCATGACAAATTTGATTGGGTGTTTCTGCAGTTTAGGCTTGGAAAATGTCATAAAGAGAGTATTTCTGATAGTGTTCTACAGGTTTTCATCATCAGTCAGTTCTTCCATCAATGTGCCAACAGTCTCTTGACTTGTTAGAGGAATATGGCAAGCCTTCAGTTTGTGGAGAGCTCTTGAGAATGGGATGGTTTGCAAAATAAGCAACCACTTCCTAGTTTTCATTTTCTCTTGCAATTGATTTACAGAAAATAAAATATTAATCAAGTCATAGGCATCCTAGAATAATAGAGTCAACAATGTAATCCCTTGTGGCTCTTGATATAACCTCAGAGACCGTCTGCAGAAGATCTGATCAGAGGCATACTAAAGGCCTACTTGTCTTGGGAGAAGAGAAGAGTGTGTCAAAAGAGAAAAAAAGGGGATCAGAGAATGTTTTTGGCTGGGTCACACTCAGTGCTTGCTTCAGCTCAGTTTACCTGCAATGCCCTATAGGTTACTCAAGAAGCACTGTGCCTCTAAGCAGAAAAAAGCTGGCCCACTCTTCATTCTGGGCCAATTCCCTTCACTAAAATGGGCTTTAATACAGTCCTTAGACGCCTATAAGGGGATTGCCATCTGGCAGCATGAAAGCTAGAGCAGGTTCCTCCAACAACTTCAGCTGTGCAAAATTGAAACAAGATGTGGTTTTTCCAATGGCTCGGTTTCACTTAAGCAAAACAAGGCTTGTGTATTTCACCTAAGTGGTCCTGACATGATGAGCTCTAAGGCAACCTCTTCTGACTACTAGAATCCCTGTCCTGCATAACTGAATGGGGGTGGTAAAACTGCAGTGATGGTGGCTTCAGTCCAGGTGGAGCACAACTTATACATGCCAAATCTGTACATGGTATGGAACTCATTTATTTCAGCATACATTTCAAATGACAATTTGCTCCTTTTCTTTTCCCAACCTGGTGCTTTCCAGATTGGATTGAATTACAACTTCCATCTCTCCTAACTAGCATAGCATCAGTTTGGGTTTGAGATAGCTGGAAGAATATCCATTCCTATGTAGTCTTCCTGAGCAAGACTTAAACGTGACCATCCCATGTGGATGGAATTAATTATCATGAGATCTGCCAGATTCAATAATGTGTCTCATTAGATGCTATTATAACTTTTTCAAAAAGCAGACTTTTCTCCTCAATGTATGAGGGAGATTAATGTAGTCAATATTATTCTTCTGGCTTACTGGTGCTGAATTAGTCTGTATATCCCTTTAAATGTCCACATGCCTTAAATTTCCTAATTGTTTTATATTGTTTGTGTCAGCTTTCCCCATTCTGTTACCTCCAGAGACGGAAGTGATGAGGAATATAGTCCAAAGGCACTTCCACACCAGATGTTTAGCTTGCCCTGAATTGGCTTTGCATTGCTGTTAAACCATGCTGTCATCTCTCTGTAGCAGATGAACCGGTTTACTTCTGGCTCAGCTGCAGAGGCATTGCTGTGAAGCTGGTTTCCATATGGAAATGCTGTCACACTGCAGCTTAGAGGCAGGTCATTTCCTGCAAGACACAGGTGGCCATGACCTATAAGCTGTTTGTGACAGCAAGTTGGCCAAATTTCAGTGTGGTGATTTTTCATGGTTGCTTTTTTTCCTTTTTAATTGAAGGTGGGGTTGGGAGTGGGAGGTCTCTCCTCCATCCCCATCTTTCAGTGCACCAGAAAATGCCTCAACGTTGCTTTTCAGGGTGCTGATTTCAGCCAGTTTTTCACATTCTGGGAGGATTTCATAGCTGGGAAGGGAGCAGGAAGCTTCTGAGGGGGAAACCACTCCCATTTCTACCTCAAAGCCGTCCCCCAATGCAGGTATTTTATCCAATTTTTCAATGCTTTGGAACATTTAAGGGGGGAGGGAATGAGAATTATTTACCTCCCAGAGACCTCACATTCCTATTCCCACCAAGAATGAGGTGGACGCGGTGGCTCAGCAGGTTAAACTGCTGAGCTGTAGACTGCCGATCAGAAGGTCGGCAGTTCGAACCCCACACGACGAGGTGAGCTCTCCTTGCTAGTCCCAGCTCCTGTCAACCCAACAGTTTGAAAGCCTAGCAAGTAGATAAATGGGTACCACCTTAAGTGGGAAAATTTGCTGGCGTCCTGTCGGGAAGTCAGTTCCACCGGAGGAGAAAAAAAAGATCGGAGGAGGATCGAATGGCGGCGGTGTCGACGGACCTGGAAGTAAACATCTACAAGACATCAGCAGCCGGCTCAAGGCATCTTGGTAATTGTAGTCCGGAGCCTTAGAAGAGCCGGTTCCCTTACCCCCTCTCCTGGTGCGCGGGTTAATAATACTGTATAGTTGGTGAATTGTATAATATGGAAAAATGTATATGTATGTAAGCCGCCTAGAGTCCTCCGTTAGGGAGGGGATAGGCGAGGTATAAATATCACAATAAATAAATGAGGAAGAAATGGCCAGAAAAATTTCAGCCCCATCTCTTCCAGTGATGCCACTGGATGGCTTCCTACACTCCCCTGGAAGGTGAGAAGGCTGAATTGTGGTCCTCAGTTCCTCAAACATCGCCCACCTAGCTTTAAAGGGAAGGCTGGTTTGACAGCTTCACACTTCCCCTCTAGAAGCTCTGGCTGTGCTGGTGGGGAACAGGTATGAAATTAACAAGATTTTCAGTTTAATTGTGAATGTTGATCGGAAGATTGCAAGTTCGGAGGTTCGAATCCCTAGCCCTGCGTGCAGAGTGAGCTCCTGCACTAGCTCCAGCTCTTGCCAACCTAGCAATTCGAAAGCATGCAAATGCAAGTAGATTAATAGGTACTACTTTGGTGGGTAGGTAACAGCATTCCGCGCGTGTCATGCGGCCACATGACCGTGGAAGCGTCTTCGGACAACGCTGGCTCTTTGGCTAACAAACGGAGATGAGCACCGGCCCCTAGAGTCGGACACGACTGCACAAATGTGCGGGGGGTACCTTTACCTTTACCTATTTGTGAAATGGTTGCTGCTGCAGAAGAACAGCTGCAACAACTCAGGGTGAACAATGATTTTGGGTCCTAGTTACTGCAAGGTCCACCAGCAGTGAAGCAGTTTTGGGTCATTTTCAAACAGCTTTTGAGGGATTGAGAAGTGGAATCAGTGGCAGTGCCTGACATGTGTGGAGGACATCGGTTTTCTTTGGAAACATCTGGAGGGCATCAGGTTGGGGAAGCCTTCCTTACATATGTTGTATTTTTATTACTTCTTTATTATGCAGAAGATGTACCACTGGATAGGAAGCGTATTGAATCAATTGGTGTGTGTGTGCTAATTGTGAGTTATTTAAATTTCTATTTCAAACCTTTATATTCTATTATTTTATTTGTAATAATTTATTTAGGAAAATAACTCTGATGCCAAGGTTTGTGAAGAGGAATAACTCCAAGGCAGTGTGGAATAGGAAACTGAGTAATATTCTGTGTGTGCGGAAGGGAAAAGGAAGGTCCAGCAATAATACTTATTCAGAAAAATCCCAACTTTCAGGAATAAAAAAATTCCTAGTTTGCTGTGCATAAGGAGAGGTTTGATACTGTTCTCTACAAGATTAGTTTGTTGTATTGGGAATTTTCCCAATTGGTTTATGTCACATCCCACAGCTTCCCTTTTCCTTTTGTCAATTTGAATGTGACACAACTGTGACATGCGTGGGCACCTTTTCTAAATATGACAACAACTTCCTTAGGTAGAAAGAAGAAGAAAAACCCCACCTGTGTGGCTGCTGGCTTTTCCAGGCAACAAGGCCTGGCAGAGGCCTTTTCAGATAATTTGATTCTGATGTAATCAGCCATTCTGTTTGGGAAAGTCCCAGCTCAGCTGTTCAGCCAGCTCTGCAAAGAACCACAAAACCACAGAATTTCCCCTTATAGCACATTTTTTTAAGCAATTAGTTTCCATTTTCTAGTTCTCTCCCGAGCACTTCATCAGAGAGCTGAAATTCTGAGAATCGGTGTCTGGGCTGCACCTACTTCAAGGCAAGTGGATGTTTACATGATGACATGCTGTCTTATACAAGAAATGGGCAACGCAGGGCTCTGAAGCCACACGGAGTCATTAAAATCCATTTGTTCAATTTCTGGACCCCCCTCTGACTGCGCTACCAGATTTCAGTCACACAGTTGCCAAACACTGGTGGTGCAGTTACTCAGTTTTAGGTTGACAACAAACAGCAATTTGTGTTAAAACTGATGGGATATACGCTGGCTTAAAAGGGAAAAAAACTCGAGGCTTGAGAATAAACAGACAAGAATGCAGCTTGTTAGGACTAACAGTGTTTACTGGTAGCATAAGGCAATAATGTATATACAGTACATTATCGCAAAAATGAAAGTTGAATAGACATGGTACAGCATTGTAAAAGGAAAACAAAAACAAACTTATAAGCAGAGTTCCGTGTATTGATCCCAGGGCCAGAGCTCACACCATGGCCTATACCCAAAGCCAGGCATAGCTCACACTGCCCAGTCCTCAGAAGTAGAATACACATGAAGAACTACATGGCTAAAAGACACTAGAAATCAAGAAGCATAGAACACCATTTTGCATGGTTGTATATTCAGTTCTTCTAGCTTTCTGATTGGCTGGAAGTTAGCTGTGACACACACTAGGCCTCAAAGCACACAGCATTGGGTGGCAGTGGCTTGCATCTCAGCAAGCACGTGAGTTCCCCCCCTCCTTGCTCAGGGTGCCTGGGCAAGGCTTCCCACAGAAGGAAATCAGGAGGATTTGTTCTCATGGGAAGATTTCCATTGCTAGCCATAACATGGTACCTTCTCGCTCCCTATCTCATGAAGATGTAAACAACACCATTCAAAATTATGGGAATGCTCGTTATCCAGCCACCTGGCGTTCACGTCATCATGAGGACGCTTTGCTGGTAAAGGATGCAATTTGCCAAAACACTTCTCATATGGGTAATCTGACAAAAACAGAAAGGTTTTAATATATTTTCACAAGCAAGAAACTCTCTCCCCATACTCTCCATCCCCCATAAATCTCTTCTGTGCAATGCACCCCCATTTCCTTTGCATCATCACCCCATGTATTCCTTCTGTGCTCCATTCCCTGTGGCCTGCCTATTCTTCTTCCCCAAAATGAAGTTTGGCTGATGGCCAGAGAAAGATGATTCATTCCTGATATTTAAGCAATGGATCTTGCCTTCCCTTTTTGCAATAGGAGTGGGAGGAGCTCAATCATAAGATGCTATAATTCCAATTTATAGTTTTGTACTGGTACAAAAATACCCCCTTCTAAGGCTGGTGGGGCAAAGAATTGGTTCTGAGACCATTCTCTCATCCTGGTATCTCCTCCTCTGCTCCAAATCTACATGTTCATCCCTCAAAGTTGGGGAACTGATTACATGGTGCCAACAGTTCTATGGAATGAAGATATTGCGTACAACTAGTACGGTAGTAGAACTGCAGAAAATCAATGCTTATTGTCCTGTGTTTTGGTTTTTGTTGGACAAGGCAGTGGATGTTTTATATTTCCATCTTCTGAACAGAAGGCCAGATCCTTTGCGTAATTCCTGTGGGTTTATTTAAAAAAGCAAGTTAAAGAAAATGCAGAGCATGGGTTTTTAAATTCTTTCCAACCCCTTTACCAGCAGTGGCCATAAGAGGCCTTTTTCCCCGTGCAATGAAGTAGCGTTTTGTGCTGTGTTTTTGTTTTCCCCTTGTGCTACAACTCTCTGTGTTTGGGTATTATGTGTGCACTGGGAAGCATAGGGCAGGCTGCGTGTGCATCACATGACCAGGAAGAGAAGGAAGGGGGCTTAGGATGGGGCATTTGGCAGCATTTCAAGCAGCTACCCATTTGCCTCTCCTAAAGGGAAGCATTTGGGGATTTTTTTCTGGAATGTTTTCCCCACAACTCCAAGCCAGTTCTAACCCATATTTCTTTTGCCAGCTTCTCTCACCATACCACATTTACTGTAGTCTCATTCTTTTCAGTTTTGGGAGAGTTATCTCACTGTTGCTTAGTTGGATAGCGTTCTGAGCCCCTTTGCATATTTTCTTTCTAACATATTGTTGTTTTGGAAAGAATAAAAGATAACACTTGATTCAGATTCACAGATTTTAAATCCAAAGTACTAAGATTTAATCTCTGTACATTATTTTCAGGAACAGAGTCTGCAAGTTTCCCCCCCGCCCCACTCCTAACACCAGTTGTTTGCAAGCAATAGTAGGAGATTGCTATGGCCTTCCTCTTGTTATTAGTGTGGTAACCAGTTGACTTCTGGGGAACCAAACATTGCATTACATTGGCTTTTGACTTAATCCAGCACAGCTCTTATAATAGAACAGACAGGTGAAGGTCGTTGTCTTTCAGATCTTTTAGCAGTTTTGTTTGGGGGAGGTGAAATTTTCAGTGGTGACTTGGAATGTGAAACTGCATTTGAATTGGGGGGGAAAAATTATTAAAAAGCATGTGCAAACTGGTGACTTCTCTTTTGAAGAAGCAGCAACACAGGATCTGGTCCAGAACTTACTCCCAATCTGATCTGAAGGCTCACACTTTATTCCTTGGACTGCCATTTGCCCATATAGGTGCAGTTTACATAATTTCTAGACTCCTGATTAATCTTTGTTTTGAAAAAAGGCAGGTGAACTGAAGTGATTTTCTTTTGTTTTGCCTTTCAAACATTAACTATAGGTGGTTTGAGCAGAATAATTCATATTATATATTGCTCTAATGGAATCCCAGGTATGACTGTGCTTTTAAAATCCAATTTAATGGCAGATAGCCTTGAAAAAAGCAGTTTTCACACTCTTTCTCCTGACACCCCTGTTTGCTATTTACAGCAACAATGCCAAGCAAACCTTGACTATGCTTATAAAAGTCATATTCTCTAGGCATAGTCAAGGTTTCTTCACAGAGAATCAGAATTATTAATGTTGTACAGGTGACTTTGAAGGACTAGCTGTTTTGTCTGATTGAAAAGTGATATTCATATTCTTAGTTCGAAAACCATATGCCACAACCATATGGCAAGACTCAGTGTAACCTGAAAGGTCTCAACCTGTAAATGGAGATGAAAACCTTCAGGGTTTGCTCAGAAAATATTACTGAATTCATGCAAATCTCTTCAGGCTGGAAAACACATCAGCAGTTAAGATGATTTCCCACTTCGTGTATTACTCACTGGCCTCAAGTCAGTGATCTTTGTCTTTTTTTATCACTTTGGTTAGACTTGAGAAACCAAGATCTTTGCATTTTTCAACCTGAAATTTCAGTGTAAATACTGAAATTCAAAATCCCTTTGTATGGCTGGTAATAAGTACTAAGAATTAAGCTACTGCAATCCAACAGTTCAGAGATAGTCCAGCAAAGACATTAGAAACAAACTTCTAAGTACCAATCGAAGAGAACACCCCCACCAACACAGGCAGGACAAGCCAGGGTATATAAACTGAGAGCAAGTCCCACTCCCTTTTCACACTGAAGATGTTGCCTAGCCTGGCAATGAAATGTCTGCAAGAAAACAACAAGGCTCAGAGAGCACCAAGGACTCCACAAACTTCTAAGTTTTTGGACTCCTTCATTGTCATATATGACTATATGAACTATCCTTTGATCTATTTTGTTCTCTGAGATCAATCTGTTAACAGTGATTTTTACTACAGTCGTGTATTGGAGGAACCAATTTTGTAAGAAGACCTTGGGCTCTTTTCTCCAGCAAAGGTGCCCATCCTGATGACACAGACCTGCTTGTTGTTCCAAAAGCCTTGGTGTGATCCCCACAGTCTGGCAAAAGTTTTTATACTGAATAAAATAAAGTGAAATGCAGTTCTACCTTCTATAGAAAGCAACCCCAAAAATGACATTCAAAAGGAAAACATGACCTTGTCCTGAAACAAAATTGTGCATCCCTGGATTAGAGAATACTTCTTTTCCAAGTACATAGCCACTAAATAGTAGCTTCATAAAAGTCCAGATCATCTCAGGAAGAAAACTAACCATGTATTAAGATTAATCATACTTACGGTATTCAGACATTGTAAAAATATGGTTCATTCTTATGAGAACAAATCTAGTCTCCGGTGGATTCTCACTTTCCCTTCCCTATTCTTTGGAAGGAAGAGACTGGGAACTTTTGTTTCCAAATTTGATTAACACACAACCTCTTAAGTTAATTGTAACGATGCTTTGTTGGAATAAACCAGTTGCAATCTGTTATACAGATCATTAAAATTAACCATGGTGTGTCAGTTTAGATGACACAGCAAGTTGCAGTTTCTTGAAAAGGAAGCTGACGCTGCTGAACTCCTTTTGCAGCCTTGTTTATCCCTGTCACAGAAGGCTAAATATGTTCCTATTATGGCAAAGAGTTAGACCAGGGCTTTCCAAAGTGCCGCCGCTGGCGACACATGAGCGGTGGTGGTGGCGGCGGTGGCGCGCGTGCGCATGGCAGCGGTGTGGGGGGGCGTGCGGCGGCATGCGTGTGCACGGTGGCGGCGCGGGGGGGCATGCGGCGGCGCGTGCGTGCATGGTGGCGGCGCGGGGTGTGTGCGGTGGCGCGTGTGTGCACGGTGGCGGTGGCAGCGGCTGCCACTGCCGCCGTGCACGCGCGCACCGCCGCTTCCGGGTGGTGTGGCGACACACCACGCTGTGTGTGGCGACACACTTTTGTGTCGCGACACACAGTTTGGAAAGCTCTGAGTTAGACCATGGGATTTAGTCTTATCTATGCTGCCTAGCAGCACCTCTTCAAGATTTCAGCTAGAGGTCCTTTTAACTTAAACATATTAATGCAGTCCCCAAGAACCTTGGATGTGTCCCAATAGACCTCCAAAACTATTACTAAATTATAATTTTTAATATGCCAGAGAGGGAGAATTATTCAATAGATGACTAGAAGGTAATACACTCAGTCTTCATTATCCGTGCATTCTGATCCCGCAGATTCGCTTGTACTGTATGCTTCTATAAATAGGCTGACCATATGTCCCATTTTGAATGGGAGAGTCCCATTTTTTTTTAGCATTTTTCAACCGTCCCGTCATTTTGATAAAAATCTCAATTTTGTCCCGTTTTTTAAACCCGTCGGGAATGGCGCGGAACGAGGATCCGAGCTGGAGCTGCCGATTGGAGGCAGCCCGGAAGAGCAAGCCCTCCCGCCTATCAGTGCACGGCAAAGGAGGGCAGAGAGGCGGAGAGGAGGGCGGACCGGGGGCGGGGTTTGCAGGCGGGAGCCAATTGTGCAGATCAGGAGTGGGGTTTGCAAGCAGGAGCCAATCGCGTGGACCAGGGGGCGGGGTTTGCAGGCGGGAACCAATCGCACGGACCGGGGGGCAGGGACCCCTGTCTTTTTCATGAATATGGAATAATTACATAAGACCCCATCCCGTTTTGCCATCCCAATGTCCCATTTTTGTCTCAAGGAAATATGGTCAGCCTATCTATAAAAGTATAACCCATTTTTCGTTATATGTGGTCTCAACGCGGCTATATGCGGCCATGCACAGTAGGGAAAAAAGTCTCAGAGCCTTACTGCGCAGCATCAACACGAGCTACACTAAGGGAAACTGTGTTCTTGTCCTTGCAGTGTTTGTTGTGTTAACAAGTCTCCACGTCGTTTTGAAAATAGATCACATGTTCTCACTAGGATGTATGTTTCAATAACTGCAGTTTCCGTTTCTGTGGGGGTTTTCAAGAACATAACCCCCCTGGATAACAAGGTTTGAATGTAATATTATATTTAATGTTAATTAAATATAAATTATATCAAATTTAGGTTTTGTCCTAGTCCTACTGTCAGTTGTTCGAGGTCAGCCAAATCAAGAAACAGACACCACAGGGATTCCAGGAATACTACTTTATTGTTGTAGGGTATTATAACAGAATCTCGAACGTCTATGTTTTTCTCTGCCCCATCTTATACTAAATAAAATCAAGGTTGGGGTGCTGGTGGTGGTGACTTTTTTCTCATGTTTCCATCATTCTCTGGACTGTGTAACCACTTCTCCAGGTCCCTCCTTAATGGCTCTTTCATACCTTCCCAAGGTCATCTCCAAATTCCTTCACATTGACTCACTGTGTATTGGAATGTGGCAGCTGAGATACCATTCTTGGCCCAGAAAATAATGCAATTTTAACTAGAAATGCCAGGTATTAGACCAAAAATATTATGCCACCAAAGCGCTATAAATTATCCAATATTGATACATGTGCAACAGGGGAAATATAAACATCAACTGAAATAATACAAACATTTCAAGGTTTCCACCAATGTAGAAACTATGCAAAGATCATATAATGTTTATTTGATAGTAACTTTGCATTTAGAATAGCTTTTAAACACTAACCTCCAATATTAGGACACTTAATATTGCTATCTCTTGATATTTTACTGACATTTTTATTCATATCTGCTTTTGTTTTCTTTCAATGATGTGTTGTTGATGTTTATTTGATTATTATTTTAATAAAGGAATGGGATTTAAATAACCAGTATAATGAAATGAAAATAAGCTCTATCTATTTTGAGATAACTCAAAGAAGAATTTTTTCTGTAAACTATTCTTGTAAAAGAGTTCAACAAATGTAATTACTTCCTAGCATGCCCCCCATTAGTTTTGATTTTGCTAAGTGCATGGTGAATTAGTAACAAATGCCCGCTGAATCTGTTCTAAATAATCACTATAAAAAAAGGAGTATGAATTTCCATTAAAGATACTACAGAAAGACACTTTTTTAATATGTAATTTTTATTAATTTTTTTCACAGAGATAAAAGATAAATATGAAATAATATAAAGTAAGACTAAAGAAAAAAAAGGGGTGTGGTGGCTCAGCGGGTAAGACGCCAGGCTTGTCAATCAGAAGATCGCATGTTCGGAGGTTCGAATCCCTAGCCCTGCGTGACAGAGTGAGCTCCCGCACTAGCTCCAGCTCTTGCCAACCTAGCAATTCGAAAGCATGCAAATGCAAGTAGATGAATAGGTACCACTTCTTCTGTGAGGTTCACGATCTTTATGATCCAAAACCAGAATCTACAACACAAGCCACGAGGGATATGTGCAATTCGTTTATTGAATCAGCATCGTGCTCCATTAAAGCCACAAGTGGGTTTCTTCCCCCCCAGACCTCTCCTTTAACCATTTGGTTCTTACTTTGTCCCGCCCCTCCCTCTCAGTTCTTTTCTTTGTTGATTTCATTCTTTGCTTCACATTGATTGCTTTCTTCCAGCCTCGTGGTCGCCGGCATTGGTAGTTCTTTTGTCAGTGGCTTCTCGTGTTTTCCTGATCCGGCGATGCTGCTGCTTTCTCAGAGGCTTGTGTTTTCCCCTCCCCCATCTTCCTTTTATCCCTATTCCCTGTCTTCATTTACACTGTGTAAGGTTGGAGCATCCAGCCGCAATTACCCATTGCTGCTGGATTCTCCATCCTTACATGCCACCCCCCTCCGAAATGATAACCTCCCCCCTGCCCCTTGGCGAGGATGCACCACCTGAAAGATAAAAGGGACAGTTAGTGTATGAAGGTAGTAGTCTATTTCTTGTCAGCTAATTTTGGCTTCTCTGGGTATTTCTTGTGGAATGCCCTTACTGGTTGGGGTGCTCAGACATGTCGGCTCTCCACCCACTCATTATCTGCTCTTGGAAGGTGTTTCCATTGGATTAGGTACTGCAGCCCCCCTCTTCACATTCTGGAGTCCAAAATTGTTTGGACCTCAAAGTGTTGTTCTCCCTCAATGAGTGTGGGGGCGGGCAGCGGCGGGGGTTCTGGGTGCCATCTTGTAGAAGAGCGCACTGGTTTGAGTAGGCTACAGTGGAAGACTGGGTGTATTTTGTTCAGGTTCTTAGGTAGTTGTAGTTGTACTGTTACGTCGTTGATGATTTTCGCAATTGGGAATGGGCCTACATACTTGGGGCCTAGTTTTTTCGAAGGTTGAGTGGATTTCAGGTATTTCGTGGATAGATAGACTTTTTCTCCTACTTCCATGGGCCATTCTGGGGCTCTTTTGCGATCTGCATATTTTTTGTAGTCTGCTTTGGTGTCTTCTAGTGCTTTTTCGATCACTGGCCAGCTGTTTCTCATTTGGGTGATCCAGTCATCCAGGGAGATTATTTTTGTCTGTTCTCTTGGTAGTTCTGGGATGGCTACAAAGTCTTGTCCATTCGCTGCTTGGAATGGGGTAAATCCTGTGCTGGTGTGTATCGCGTTGTTGTATGCTACTTCTGTGAATGGGAGTAAGTCTGTCCAATCGTCTTGTTGGTAGCTGACGTAACACCTTAAGTATTGTTCTAGTATTTGGTTTCGTCGTTCACTCACCCCATCTGTCTCTGGGTGGTGGGCGGAGCTTAATGCTTGCTCCACCCCTATTAATTTCAAGAACTGTTTCCAGAATCTGGATGTAAATTGGGCTCCGCGATAGCTTATGATTCTTTCGGGGGCTCCGTGTAGGCGGTATATGTGTTGTATGAAGAGCTTGGCTAGTTGGTTGGCCGTGGGTAGCCCTGCACACGGGATGAAGTGGGTCTGTTTCGAGAATAAGTCTGTAACAACCCATATGACCGTCTTCTTTTTGCTTTCTGGCAATTTGACTATGAAGTCCATGGCGATTTGTTTCCAGGGGCGGTTAGGGCTCACTACATTCTGTAGTAGCCCCCTGGGTTTGCCACCGGCGCGTTTCGCTGTGGCGCAGACGGGGCATGTTGTGACATACTCTTCCACGTCTTTGCGTAGGGCCGGCCACCAAAATTGCTGTCGTACTAAGTGTAGAGTCTTCATGAATCCAAAGTGCCCTGCCACCTTGGCGTCATGGCATCTTTGTAGGATTTTCTTTTTTAGGGTTTCTGGGATATATATTCTCTCTCCCTTCCACCATAGTCCTTGTCGTTCTACTAAAAAGGTCTTATTCCCCTGCAGCCAATTGTCTTGTTGCGATGCAGTCTGCAACTCGGCTTGTAGATCCTGTTCTACTTTTATGGCTGGAGCAGTTTTCCGCTCCCGTGTGGTTGCAGTCAGCCCGAAGTGAGCAAGTGGAATGACCGAGTCCACTATTTCTTCTCTTTGGCTGTTGTGTTGGGGTAGCCGGGATAGCACGTCTGCTAGAAAGTTCTTGCCCCCTGGTAGGTACTTTAACGTGAAGTTGAACCTACTGAAAAACTGCGCCCATCTGATTTGCTTGGGGTTTAGTTTTCGTGGTGATTTCAGGGCTTCTAGGTTCTTATGGTCTGTCCAGACTTCGAACGGGTGGGGGACCCCCTCGAGTAAGTGTCGCCAGGTGACAAGTGCCCATCTCACTGCAAACGCTTCCTTCTCCCAGACGTGCCAGCGCCTCTCCGCGTCTGTGAACTTGCGTGATAGGTAGGCGCACGGCCTCAGTTCCCCTTCCTCATCCTTCTGCAGCAGAATAGCCCCTATGGCCACGTCCGATGCGTCCGCTTGGACAATTAGTGGTCGTGCCGGGTCAGGGTGCCTCAGTATCGGTTCTGATGTGAACAGCACTTTCAGACGGTCAAACGCTTCTTGGCATTCTGTAGTCCATTTGAGCGCTGCTCCTGGCCTCATCGCTGTTTTGGGGTTTCCTTTTCCTTTCGTCTTCAGTAGGTCCGTGAGAGGTAGGGCTACTTGCGCAAATTGACGGATGAACTGTCGGTAGAAGTTTGCGAACCCTAAGAAGCTTTGTAGTTGTTTTCTGGAGCGGGGTGGTTCCCAGGATACCACGTCATTAACTTTTCCCGGGTCCATTCCCACTCCTTTGTAGGAAATCCTGTACCCTAAGTAATCTAATTGCTTTTTGTGGAATTCACATTTTATTTATTTATTTATTTATCATATTTATACCCCGCCTATCCCCTCCCTATTGGAGGACTCTAGGCGGCTTACAACATTTCAATATATATTTAACAATTCATATACATATCATTTAACTGCGCGCACAGGAAGGAGGTAGGGGAACCAACTCTTCTTCTGTAGGCATTGGACTACATGTCCCAGCATGCCTCGCTTCCAAGTCGGCTGCTGATGTCCTGGATGTTCGCCGATCGGGCTCCGTCGTCCTCCACCGCCATTTTAATGGGATTCCCGGGATCTTCTTCGCTCCGAGGGCGACCCCCGATCACAGGATGCTGGCAAATTCTCCCACTTTAATGCGGTACCCATTTATCTACTCACCTTAGCTTTCGAATTGCTGGGTTGGCAGAAGCTGGGGTGAATGACGAGAGCTCACCTCGCCACGCGGGGATTAGAACTGCCGACCATCAGATTTTGATAGTTTGGCGTATAGCTGGTTGTCTAGTAGTCTTTTCAGCACTTCTCTTACTAGTGTCACATGTTCTTCCATCGTTTCGGAGTAGATTAGTATATCATCCAAATATACTAGCACTCCCCGGTAGTCATGGAGGATTTCATTAATTAGATGCATGAAGACTCCTGGCGCCCCCTTTAGGCCGAACAGCATTACTAAATACTCAAACGATCCCGGTTGACAGTTGAAGGCGGTCTTCCACTCATCTCCCTCCCTGATTCGTACTCTAAAATACGCTTCCCTTAGGTCTAGTTTCGTGAAGATTTTCCCTTTTGACAGGTGGGTCAGCATGTCTTTCGTCAAGGGGAGGGGGTATTTGTTGGAGGTGCAGACTGCATTTAAGCCCCTATAGTCCGTGCAGAGCCTCAGGGAGCCATCTTTTTTTGTTCTAAAGAGGACGGGTGCGGCCATAGACGATGTAGCGGCCACATGACCATGGAAGCATCTTCAGACAACACTGGCTCTTCGGCTAACAAACGGAGATGAGCACCGGCCCCTAGAGTCGGACACGACTGCACAAATGTGTGGGGGGAACCTTTACCTTTACTTTACCTTAAGACTAAAGAAAATAAAAATAAAAAAGAGTAATGTGAAGTGAGAAAGTAAGAAAAGTGTGAAAAGAAATACAAATAGTAATAAATAAATAAATATAAAGAAGCGACTTCTGATCTTTACAGCAGTTACAAACTTATCCTCTTTCCTCCCTCATTAAAATTGCATCATAATTCTCTTCTTCCCATATTCAACCCTTTTTAATCAGCAAATCCATAAATCACCAATTCATTTTTTCCATTTTCATCAAAAAGTCCATAAGAGGTTTCCAGTTTTTAATAAAAGTACAAGTAATCCTCATTGAGCTTGATTGATAACTGGCAAATAGAGGGAGAAAAAGTGGAGGCAGTGGCAGACTTTGTATTTCTAGGTGCAAAGATTACTGCAGACGCTGACTGCAGCCAGGAAATCAGAAGACGTTTACTTCTTGGGAGGAGAGCAATGACAAATCTCGATAAAATAGTTAAGAGCAGAGACATCACACTGACAACAAAGATCCGCATAGTTAAAGCAATGGTATTCCCCGCAGTAACCTATGGCTGTGAGAGCTGGACCATAAGGAAGGCTGAGCGAAGGAAGATAGATGCTTTTGAACTGTGGTGTTGGAGGAAAATCCTGAGAGTGCCTTGGACTGCAAGAAGATCAAACCAGTCCATACTCCAGGAAAAAAAGCCAGACTGCTCACTTGAGGGAATGATATTGAAGGGAAAACTGAAGTACTTTGGTCACATAATGAAAAGACAGGATACCCTGGAGAAGATGCTGATGCTAGGGAAAGTGGAAGGCAAAAGGAAGAGGGGCCAACCAAGGGCAAGATGGATGGATGGATGGATGGATGGATGATATTCTGGAGGTGACGGACTCGACCGTGGGGGAGCTGGGGGTGGTGATGGCCGACAGGAAGCTCTGGCGTGGGCTGGTCCATGAAGTCACGAAGAGTCGGAAGCGACTGAACGAATAAACAATCCTCATTGAATGACCATTCATTCAGTGACTGAATTTACAACGGTGCTGAACGAATGGTAGTTATGACTGGTCCTCGAAGTTACAGCTGTTGCAGTGCCCCCACAATTACATGATCAAAATTCAGGCACTTGGCAGCCCGCCTGCATTTATGACCGCAGTGTGTGCTCATGAAGGCCTTGCAAAGGGCAGCAGCTGCCTTGGACAGGTGTGCCTCGTCAGCAGTGGGAGGAAGAAGATGGTGAAGGTCAGCTGGGGGCAGTGAGGGGTGGCAGGGGTAGGCGGTGGCAGAGTGCAGGGTGGCCAAAAGGGCAGAAATGGGAGGGAGATGGGTGGGTGGGAGAGTTGAAGCAGAGGTGAGCGCAGCAGGGCAGGAGAAGCATGAGGCCCTCACCTAATGATGGTGCAGTCCTTGCCTAACGACTGCAACCGGGACTACTGGAACTGCTGTTGCTTAGTGGTGCAGTCAAACTATGTTTTCGCTTAGCAATGGAAATTCCGGTCCCAATTAGGGTCATTAAATGAGGACTACCTGTACTTGTTATCTTATCCCTGACCAAACAGGTCATTTTTGCCATTTCTGCAAATTCCATCATCTTTACAATCCATTCCTTTGTTGTGGGTATTTTAGTAGTTTTCCATCTTTTTGCATACAATAGTCTTGGTGCAGCTACCCTATACAAAACCAATCTTCCATAAGTCTTTTCTAATTGGTTATCCATAGGTAAAGGTAAAGGTTGCCCCCGCACATTTGTGCAGTCGTGTCCGACTCTAGGGGCCGGTGCTCATCTCCGTTTGTTAGCTGAAGTGCCAGCGTTGTCCGAAGACGCTTCCACGGTCATGTGGCCGCATGACACGCGCGGAATGCTGTTACCATCCCACCGAAATGGTACCTATTAATCTACTTGCATTTGCATGCTTTCCAACTGCTAGGTTGGCAAGAGCTGGGGCTAGTGCGGGAGCTCACTCATTCAGGCAGGGCTAGGGATTCAAACCTCTGAACCTGCGATCCGATCGACAAGCTGGGCGTCTTACCCGCTGAGCCACCACGCTCCCCAGTAGGTTATCCATAAGTCCCAGTAAAAACAGTTCTGATTTAATCTGATTGTTAGTCTTTAGAATTCATTTTAAGTTCTCCGTGTTCCTGTACTAACAAATCTTGATATGTTAACTATTTCTCTTTGCCCACTGTTTTTTTCCTATAAAATGCTTCTTGTGCTAAAACCAATGAAAGCATTTTTGGGCACAGCCTGGGTTTGTATCTATTCCATATTCTTAGTATGGCACTCCTGTCATTGAAGCCCCACCATTTCTTACATGCACCATGATGTAAAAAGGGATGAAATTTCTATCGTACGGTTGTGGCTGCCATCTTGACTGTTTTGTCTCTTGCGTCTCTCTCTGTTTTTCACAACTATGTCTCATGTCAATAACTGTTACTTCCTTCTTTGTGATTATTTATTACATTTATATCCTGCCACATGAAGAAATGTCTCTTGGAATGATGGAGCTCGTATTGCCTATTTTTTTGATACTGGTGAAACATGGCACTTTATTATGTTGCTATTTGGATTCATAGATTTGAATTAGATTTAACATTGTGTAGTGCTCTGAGCCCCAAAGCAGTATGAAACATACGTACTAATGTTTTTGAAGAATGTGTTCCTCAGTTTCTTAAGCAATCAAAATATTGTAATGTAAGTGGACCTTTCCTCATGACGTATTGATGTTGTTATTCACTGCATTTATATCCCACCTTTCTTCCTCCAAGTGGTATAGCTCTCATTCCATTTTTCTCACAACATCCATTTTGCAAAATAGGTGGGACTGAGAAAGATGTCTGGCCCAAAGTCAGCCAGGAAGCTTCTATGGCTGAGGCTGGATTTTAACCTGGACCTCTCAGTCATACTCCAGTACCTTATTTACTTCATGGAACTGGCTTCTAAGGGGCAAATGTCTTTCCATACATCAATTAGACTAGATTTCAGAGAAAAGGGAAGGATGGGGTGTAATTTCTGTATTTAGAATCTGTTTTAGCAAAATACTGACAGAAATAAATCCCTGCTAGTAGTAGTGATTGAGATAACCAGCTTTTTTTGTTAATTGCTTTTGTGAGAGAATTTTTCAATCTTTCCCACTGGTAAGAATCAAGAGAGAAAATTTAAATCTATTCCTCCCCCCCCCCCCAAATTTTCATATATATTTCCTATACAGATAAAAAAAATAAGTTTAATTTACCAAAGATACCAAACAAAAATATGAATGGATATTTTCCACAATAACAACACTTTTCATTTTGTGGTACAGTTTTGTAGTTAACAGATAATGCTTCCTTTCCTTTGTAAATTTGTTTAAATCTATATTTTTGGTAGCTTGCCTCTGGAGAATTTATTTTCAACCATATGAAGTAATCCCTATGAGTAAAGAAATTTGTAAATTAAGAGAAAAATTTTACATTTACAGGCTACTGAAAGTTGCTGTAAGTCCTCTTGCAAGGAACAATTATTTGAGAATAAACTGATGGACATAACAGAGTCTTAGGATACAGGATTACAATTCAATAGTGTTTACTCCTACTTGTTGCAAGGACACCAGCTGCCAAGAGAGCCCTGCTACAAAAACATCATGCAAATTAGAAAGTACAAAGACCACCAGAATGACATGTTTCAGTTTAGAGAGGTGAAGAGAGAAAGAAAAAGTGGAATAGCCATAAAACATGGATTCTTAACCTTTTTGTGCCATGGACCCACTGAGAGTCTGGTAAAACCTATGAATCCCTTCTCAGAAAAATGTATTTAAATGCATAAAATAAAGTTCATAGATACAGACTGTATTACAAAGGAAACAAGTTATGCTCAAATATAGTGATAAAATATTTTAAGAATAACAGATATATAGTAATATATGTGCTTTCTTAATACATTAAATCAAAAACAAGAAAAGCTAAATTTCAGTTAGAAGTTAGTGACAATACAGGTAGTCCTTGAATGAGGGGTACTTATGACAGGTCCTTGCAGTTGCGGCCGTTGCAGTGTCCCTGTGGTCACATGATTGCAATTCGGGCACTCAGCACCCGGCTCTCAATTATGACATCACAGTGTCCTAGGATCTTTACTGCCAGCTTCCAACAAGCAGTCAGTGGGGAAGTTGGCAGGAGGTTGCAAATGGCAATCATGTGACTGTAGGATGCTGCAACCGCATGGGATTCACCTAATGATGGCAACTGGGATTGCCGGAACTGCCGTCCTAAGTTGGCCTGGTCATGTGATGTTGTGCCTTGCGAACGCGTTGCTTAGCAATGGAGTTCCTGGTCCCAATTACTGTCATAAGTGAGGACTACCTGTAATGTAATTTTTTTTCCATCCAAGTTCATGGACTCCCTAAAATCTATCCCAGGACCTAGGTTAAGAACCCCTGTCATAAAGCAAGTAGTTAGGAGATGGCCAAAGGTCTTTCCCCACTGCTGAATTGAAGATGCTCTCTATTCATCCTTGATTCAGCAAAAAACTAGACCAGCACAAAGTCTGCTGTCCCCATTGCTGTCTTGCCACTGCCTTGATTTCAAGTCCCTGCCATCACCTGGCTTCCCTCCAAGGTAATGGATGACCAAGCCCAACAGATTTTGTACACCTTGAGCCTGTCCTTGAACAGTGTCAAAATAAGAAGGGAAAACTACTTTTAAGACCAATACAGCTCCGGGTCTTCAATCATGGGCTTGGGATGAGCTCCAGGCAGCATCATGTTGGTGCACGCTTGTGTGGTGGTCAGGTTAAGAAACTAATGTTACATGCATATATCCCACTTCTAAGCAGCCATGTTTTGGCTGCATTCATAGGTTTCCGCAGGAAGGGAATGTGATGTGAAAGGGATGAAATGTGAGTCACAACACAAATACCCCCGTTTGTGTTGTCATGTCATTGCGTGTGTGTTGTCACCTTCCTGTCATCATTGCTTGCGGCACACACCTGTGGGGCCATGAGCATTTGCCCAGGTTTTAATTATTTAGAAGCAGGGCTACCATACATGGATTGGAAAAATTCAGGACAATCACAAAACACAGATATAAAATAACTCTTTGCTGCTATTTAATGACCGTCAGGATTTTTGCAGCCCAGATACAGTTTGGCTTTCTCTCTGAAATCCTGTAGCTTCACGAGTTCCCTAGCACTCCTATACAGTTCCGGCACAGGTTATTCAAATGACAAGCCACCCACATGAGTGGCTTGTCCCTCCATGTGAAGGAAATAAAGATGAGTCATTTCTGCCCACCATCTATATGCTTTCTTTGGCATCAAAGCAATCAACTGCTCCTTTATCAGGCTTTAAGACACATTTCCTCAGGGTCCAGCTTATAGAAATCTTAGATGCAAGAATCAGAGTGGTATGAAACCTTCAGCAATTTATCAGAATCAGAATAATATAACAACAAAGGCTATATCATTAACAAGTAAAATCTTTGTGCCAGTTTGTGTATGTTAGATGTAAGCAACATGTCTTTGTAAGTATCCTTCCCCATACAAATAAGTCAGAAGATGAAATCTGTTATAATAAATAGTATTTCATTTCTGTTCTGAGAAAATTAGCATTTTTTACTAAACAATGTTAGTATTTACTAATTTACTATCCATCTTTGACCCTCACTTTATCAAAAGCAATTGCATGTATTGTACAATTAAAACAAATAACAGAAAATAATTGAATGGAATTAATCTATACCATGGGTTTTGAAACATGAAAAACATAAAGAGACCAGTGACTTCTGGATTTTTTATCTAAACCGTTAATAACAGCTCCAGTTTGGGTCACATAATCAGCAGGTGGCGGCTAAGAATGGAATAACTGGTAGCATTCCCAAATAGTGCCCAAGTGCCTGTCCCATAGGGGTGCATTGGGTGATTTTCTTCTGGAAATGTTTTTCTCCACAACCTTTTGTCAGATTAGGACCACTTTTGAACTTAATGTTTCTTCTTCTGGTTTCTTCCACCACAGCAAATTTGCTTCAGCAATGTTCAGGTTTCAGAGAGTTATCCTGCCAAAAGATAAAGTCCCAGGCATCTTTACATAATTTCTTCCAACAATTTGTTGTTTTTTGTTGTTCAGTCGTTCAGTCGTGTCCGACTCTTCGTGACCTCATGGACCATAGCACGCCAGGCCTTCCTGTCCTCCACTGTCTCCCGAAGTTTACTCAAATTCATATTCATTACATCGGTGATGCTATCTAACGATCTCATCCTCTGCCGTCCCCTTCTCCTTTTGCCTTCAGTCTTTCCCAGCATCAGGGTCTTTTCCAGTGAGTCCTCTCTTCACATTAGGTGGCCAAATTATTTGAACTTCAGCTTCAGCATCTGTCCTTCCAATGAGCAGTCAGGGTTGATTTCCTTTGGGATTGACTGATTTGACCTCCTTGCAGTCCAAGGGACTCTCAAGAGTCTTCTCCAGCACCACAGTTCGAAAGCATCAATTCTTCGGCGCTCAGCCTTCCTTATGGTCCAACTCTCACAGCCATACATTACTACTGGGAAAGCCATAGCTTTAATTATACGGACCTTTGTCGGCAAGGTGATGTCTCTGCTTTTTAATATGCTGTCTAGGTTTGCCATAGCTTTCCTCCCAAGGAACAAGCGTCTTTTAATTTCATGGCTGCAGTCACCGTCTGCGGTGATCTTGGAACCCAAGAAAATAAAATCTGTCACTGCTTCCATTTCTTCCCCTTCTATTTGCCAGGAAGTGATGGGACCAGATGCCATGATCTGAGTTTTTTTAATGTTAAATTTCAAGCCAGCTTTTGCACTCTCCTCTTTCACCCTCATCAAGAGGCTCTTTAGTTCCTCTTCACTTTCTGCCATTAGGGTGGTATCGTCTGCATATCTGAGGTTGTTGATATTTCTCCCGGCAATCTTAATTCCGGCTTGTGATTCATCCAGCCCAGCATTTCTCATGATGTACTCTGCATACAAGTTAAATATGCAGGGTGACAATATACAGCCTTGTCGTACTCCTTTCCCAATTTTGAACCAATCGGTTGTTCCATGTCTGGTTCTAACTGTTGCTTCTTGACCCGCATACAGGTTTCTCAGGAGACAGGTAAGGTGGTCTGGTACTCCCATCTCTTTAAGACTTTGCCACAGTTTGTTGTGATCCACACAATCAAAGGCTTTAGCATAGTCAATGAAGCAGAAGTAGATGTTTTTCTGGAACTCTCTTGCTTTTTCCATGATCCGGCGAATGTTGGCAATCTGATCTCTAGTTCCTCTGCCTCTTCGAAACCCAGCTTGCACTTCTGGTAGTTCTCGGTTCACATACTGCTGAAGCCTAGCTTGTAGGATTTTGAGCATAACCTTGCTAGCATGTGAAATGAGCACAATTGTACGGTAGTTTGAACATTCTTTGGCATTGCCCTTCTTTGGAATTGGAACGTAAACTGACCTTTTCCAATCCTGTGGCCACTGTTGAGTTTTCCAAATTTGTTGGAATATTGAGTGCAGCACTTTAACAGCATCATCTTTTAGGATTTTAAATAGCTCAGCTGGGATACTGTCTTCTCCACTAGCTTTGTTGTTAGTAATGCTTCCTAAGGCCCACTTGACTTCACTCTCTAGGATGTCTGGCTCAAGGTCAGTGACCACACCATCGTATTTAGCAGGGACATTAAGATCTTTCTTGTATAGTTCTTCTGTGTATTCTTGCTACCTCTTCTTAATCTGTTCTGCTTCTGTTAGGTCCCTGCCTTTTTTGTCCTTTATCATGCCCATATTTGCACAAAACGTTCCCTTGATATCTCCGATTTTCTTGAAGAGATCTCTAGTCTTCCCCATTCTATTGTTTTCCTCGATTTCTTTGCATTGTTCATTTAAGAAGGCCTTCCTATCTCTCCTTGCTATTCTCTGGAAATCTGCATTCAGTTGGTTATATCTTTCCCTTTCTCCCTTGCCTTTTGCTTTCCTTCTTTCCGCAGCGATTTGTAAAGCCTCATCAGACAGCCACTTTGCTTTCTTGCATTTCTTTTTCTTTGGGATGGTTTTAGTTGCTGCCTCCTGTACAATGTTACTTTTTTTTCTTTTGTTTTTTTTTGTTGGGTTAGGAACAATAAAAAAGATGGCTCATAGAAATAAAGAGGAAAAATAAGAAAGAAGACTATGGCATTTTTGCAATGTTTTGTGTAATAAGCACTTATTGTATTTCTGTAGAGGCATATGGCCCTTAAGAGCTTTGGATGGAGCCAGATAGCTGGGAAAAGTGAGGCTCCTTGTCCAAGGGAGGGGCAAATGGGAGGAATTGGGAGACACTGCATTTGGCAGAAATGTGGATCAATGTCTCTCCAGCTACTGTAAATCCATGATCAGTGGCAGTGCACAGATTTCAACGTAATTCAGGACTAGTCACTTGGCAATATAAGGTTGCTTTTGATCAAAAGATGGTTTCCAACCTCTGAGAGAAATCTGGCCTTCAAGAGCTGCTAGCTATGGAAGTATTTGTGATTAAACAGCAGGGGAGACACTTTTCTTCTATGCCAAAGACCAACCTTCATTTGCTCTTATTCACATGTCTACAATACAGTCCAGCACTTCTGCCAACTGATTTCATGTCCAGAAACAGAGCTGGGCCTTGCCCAGAGCTTTTGCTTCTCTCCCCCACTCTTCTGTAAAAGTTGCTCTTGGCACATTTCTTTCACGAGGGACCCTAGCACACATGCATGTGTAAGGGGAAAAAAGGCACTCCAAATCTAAACATTTTTCCAAGCTCCCTCGAGACATTTTGCTCTTCTCTTCCTCCTCTTGTGAGAGTTGCTTGGAGTGCAGTTTTTTGGGTCAGGATAAAGCAAGACCACTTGCTAGAAAGGCCATGTCTCTGTGGGCGGAGGAAGAGATGCTGGCAGAAGTGGCTGGTTTTCCTGCTGGTAGATGATGCTGTGTGGAGGGGAAAGGACAGTAGGGAAGCCATTAACTGCTGCCCCAAACTGCACCACAATACTTTACGTGAGGGTAGCAACACTGCCTAAGCTAGTTGCTAAGACATAGGAAAGAGAGGCTGTGGGGACAAGATAATTCATATTGTTATACTTTAATCCTAAGTCAAGAATGAGAGGAAAACACATTACTGGGCCATGAGGAAGACCTAGAAAAGAATCATATTAACTACAGGCCTGTGCAGAGTAGCCAGATCAGCCTTGATGAACTACAGGTCCTGTAGAAGCATTCATTATGCCCTAACAAAAATCAAGGCATGGCCAGTCTGCCTTGTGAAGGCACTCTGCTTTGACCACAAGGACTTATGTAGATGTGCTGCGCATACAGAGCAGCCATTAGCCAATAAGGCAATGCAGCACTCCACGGTTTAGAAGTTCTGCAGTTTTACTTTGTAGGGTAATTTTGCTCAAGCCTTCAACAAAGCAAAGCATCCCTTTGAAAAGCCACATGGCCTTAATTAACTATATTTAATTTTTAACTACTTTCAAAGCAAATGAAACAAAATTCAATTTAGTTTTTGTCCCTGCCCTACCCAATTGGAATGTGGGCACCAGCACACTACTCAAAGGCAAACTGCGTTGTATTTCCTTCATCACTTATTCTCATTGAATATGATTGGTGATATGTCGTGGGTATACTCCTGGATGCACTCTATGAAGTGAGTGCTAGTACCTGAATTCCCTGCCCCACTGTTTTGTGAACTTTACTGTCTTCTAATTTTGAAGTTTCCTAGAGGCTGCTATACGTAAGTCCTGCTATGTATTCTTATGCAGCACAACACATTACAGGACTACCAGTTCAGAGGTAAGACTTTTCCTTATATGCTTTAGTCTGCATATGGAAGCACACAACTTTCACAACTTGCCCATTCACAGAGAAGGGTATTAGTACTGTAATGCCTCACATAGAGCAGAGATAGTTAAACAAATAACCAGGAATGTGAACTCTTATGAAAGGAGGTAAGTTTCAATTCTCTGGCTAGAGAAACAGCATTGGGATCTGCAGCCCCTGATCAGCTTTGTAAAACTATTTGTTGCAAGTACTGTGGAAGATGAAGGGGTAGGTAACCTTTCGCCCTCCAGATCACAGTGATTTATAACTCCCAGCAGTGAGGAACGCCTGAAGCTGTAGTTCAGAATGATCCAACAAACCGCTGATTCCCCATCTCTGAGCTGCTGGGCTGGCCGGCCTTCAGACTATAGGAATATTTTCCACTTCTGCCACTGTTTGTTCATGTTGGCCCCATGGAAATCCCTTCTGTTTTCTCTACCCGGCTTGTTTTGAGTCTTTGGAAGCAATCCAGCCGAAAGCATCTTCCAAGCCTAATTACAGTAACCTTCCACAGCCTGGCATTTTTTAGATGAGTTAGAATTGCTGTTTCCGGCCAGTGTGCCAAAAAGTAGACTAGCTGGGTATTCAGGGAGCAGCATCCCCTAGAGCAGGGTTTCCCAAACTGTGAGGTGTACCTCCCTTGGGGAGGTACAGACAGAGTCCAGGGGAGGCATGAAGAACCTTTTAGCTACATTGCTACAATAAATCCACCTTTCCCCAAGTTTCATTGTATTGTTTTCATTGTTCATTTGGGTGTTTGAATTTTTATGGGCGGTGTGTACATTAAGGTTACACTAAAGCAGTGTTTCTCAACCTTGGCAACTTTAAGACGTCTGGACTTCAACTCCCAGAATTCCCATGGCTCCCATGGCTGGCTGGGAAATTCTGGGAGTTGAAGTCCAGCTGTCTTAAAGTTGCCAAGGTTGAGAAACACTGCCCTAAAGGGAGGTGTGGTGGCAAACAATTTAGGCACCCCTGATCTAGAGAGAGACCAGGCCATGGCGGTGCCCCTTACTTCCCAGGTGCTTTGAAAGAAGTCCATACCTAGTTACTTCCCCTATTCTGTCTCCTGCAAATTTGCCCAGATAACTTGAAAACAGCCGCTCCCAGTGTACAGTATAAGGCTTTAGCTGGGTTGCCCTTTGTTTTCAGAACTGGTTTTACATAGACCGGACTTTGTCCAAGAGCGGGGCAAGTAGAGATCAACAGAGAAGCATCTCCATCACTCCATGGTGTGGAAGCACCACATTGCTGTCTCTCCCGCTGGCGGCCAGCTCCGTGTCAAACGGGGACGACCCAGACTGGCTGTTGTGAAGGGCTCGGGAACAACACGCCAAAGGGGATGAGGGGGGCGGCGCGAGCGATAGGAAAGGAGTCGCGAAAGCAGGGAAACTTCCCGCCGTCCGCCCTTCCAGAGAGAGGCCCCGCTTCGGCTCCTCCTCGAACGAGGCGGGCCGGTGACGGGCTGCCTATAAGAAAGCGGAGCGCCGACGCGGGGGTTACATCGGACGCTTCGCGGCTGCTTTCGCTCCGTAGTCTTCGCCGCCGCCAGAACGCCATGCAACCCAGTCGCCCCGCCGGCCTGTGTGCCGCTCTCCTGCTGCTGTTCGCGGCCAGCGTTGCTGCCGAGTCGGTGAGTGGCGTTGTCAGGGGCCTGCGAGGAGGAGGAGGATGGCGGGAGCAGTGGGTTGGCGGGGGGCTGGGGGGGGGGATTGCCCGGCCTTGATTTGTAAGCCGTTCTCGCAATTGAGAGTGAGGGCGAAGTTGCCCTGCTGTTGAGAACGGGGCACTGGAATGAAGGCTCGGTTTTCTTCGCCCTTGGTGGCGTTGCGGGTCAAGTAATGGGGAAAAGGAGGTCGCCCCGGTGCCACGCCGGGAGAGAGGGACCCCTGTTTAGTCCCCTCTTCTGAAGAGAGAGTCGCGCTTTCTTTCCCGAGTAACCCTCTGTCCAAACGCCGGAGCCGAGAGAGACGCTGGGCTGAAGCCGGAGCGGGTCGTCCTTCCTTCGCTGGAAGTTAGGATAGAGAGACGCAACCGCCGCCGCTTTTCTATCTCTTTGGTCCCGCGTGGCAGTTTATCCTTACTCGATCCTTTCAGCGCAGCTCTCTTCTCGGCCCACTTGATTGGGGAAGGGGGAGAAGGTTCGCCCCCACTGGCAACCGCCTCCTCCGCCCTTTACGACCAGCGGGATGGTTTTCATCATCTCATTGACTGCCTGGTGGATTCCTGGCCTCTTTCCCCCGCCCCAAATGTTCCCAAAGTCTCCCAAGTACCAGCGCAGTTTGGCAAACAGCGTGCCGTGTTGTTGCCTTATTTAGCACTTCCTCCAGCTCATAGCTGTGGAATGAGTAACCGCTGACCCAAAGCCTGGCTCTGTTGCAATTCCCTATCGTCACACAGAACCCATTAAGTGAAATTCCCAGGGCTTTGTCAGATTACAGATCTGGGGTTTTCCTGTAAATCTGAATGTGATTGCTCCGCTCCTGATGCATTTGCCACCTTCTGCTTTTTGAGAAAAGAAAGCTTCTATTTTGCTTCTCCTCTCTCCCAATGCACCTCCAGTTATTTGTCCAGGTAGTTGTCCTCTTGCAAACAGTCTTTCTCCTCAACCTTTGACCTTGCCAAACACTGGTCTGCCTGTTGCTGATCTCAGAAGTATTCACTAAAGCTTTGTGCCTCCTCAGAGGTGATGGTGGGAGATTAGTTGCAACGTGCTTTATAATGTTATGCTGGGAGAAGGTCAGAAAGCTGGTGAAGCAGCATAGAGGAATAATTCAGGCCAAATTACCTCTCAACAGCCTGTACCTAGGAAATGTTCCCCATGTTTTTAGCAACCTGAATGAGAGACTTCTCTGTATTTCTAGAGGGGAGCGGTGGTGTTTATAAACCAGGGCTTGATTTTTAATCCCTCCCATTTGGCTTATTTCAGATCTACCTGTATTCCTCCTTTGCCAGTTTAGGCTGCTCCCTCTTCCCCCTTCAATAGTTTTCATCCTGCTTCTTGTCTGGCATCTGAGCTTTTGCCTATAATTGTACAGTGTTCTGTGATCTTCTCATGCAAACTGCTTTTATTTTGCTGGATTTGAATACGGATTGTAGTAATCGATAGACACGGGAAGCCTGTAAATATTTTAACCCTCTTGTACTTGCTGCTTACTATCCTTTGCCTGAGTGTTGCTAAAAATTCTGCATTTAGTTAGTGGAACCCAAACTTTCATGTCTTAGTAATGGATCTGAATAGCTTATTTTGTTTCTAAGCAGTAGTAATTAATAGACTTTTCATCAGTGGCAAAAGTCAGTCAGCTAAAAATTGCAAAAAGTCTTGGCCTCTAGACTCATGAGTGAGTCTGAGGGAATTTCAAGATAACAAAGCATTTCTGAAATTGATTGCTCTCCTTTTAAACATGCCTGCAGTTTATCAGTCAAATGTGCTGTTGATGGTTTCTTTGGTCTTTATTAAAATATCTGGTTATCACCAAGCTTTTTAGCAGGAGTCCTAAAGGCTAACTCACCTTAATTTTATGGAATATTGAAATACATGGGAGGATCTCACTTGTTTTAAGTGGATCCATGCAGAAAGATATGAATCTGAGGGCTGATTTTAATAGGGTCTGAATTATTGAATTGGTCAGAAGGTTCAGAGAATCTAAGTACTTGGTATTCTTTAAAAGAGGGGTGGAGAAGGCTGTGGCCCTCCAGGGCATGCTGAACTACCACTCTCAGGAGCATAACCAGTGCTGAGGGATGCTGGGAGTGGTAGTTCAGTAACATCTGGAATGCTATAGGTTACATACTTTTCCTATAAAATAATGTCTTATATGGTTGGACATATATTGAACTAAAATTACTGTAGCCCAGGCTGCGAGACTCATAGCCATAGGAAATCTATTTATTCATTTCTTCCCTGACCTTCTGTTTTTGCTGAAAACTCTCAGTATTCCAGGTGCTTCAGGGACTATTGCTTTGGCACATTTTAATGGAGCTTTGATTGATTGATTGATTGATTGATATGTGTTTACCTATAGTACAGGTCTCTGGTTTAATACTGTCTTTCACTCTTTATTTTGCATAAATTCCTCTTAACTCTTCTGGAAGGCACCCCAAGGACTGTAATGAGCTTCTATGTCGTAAGAGGCAAGGAACTGAATGGAGCATGCCAGTTTTTTTCCATCTTGGTGTTCATGCAGTGTTAATCTAATTTCAAAAAATATAAGAATCTGGCTGAGCTTATTGTTTTGAAAAGTAGTGCAGCATTATTAATGAACAAACCGGTTTGTCCTGTCCTGCTGCCATGGATCCCTCAGGCTTGTTCTTTCTACTCTTTCCCAGTTTTGTTTTCTGCTCTCACAATCAAATCAGCGTTGTTACCCTAAATATGTAATTTTATTTCCAGTCTATAACATATGATTTGGACAGGCTGAGACACAGTACAGATGTACCCTCATTTGGCCAATGTGATATAACTCCCTGTTCAAAGACTGAACTGCTGTTTAAAGACTGGCGATGTTAGGAGCATCTCATAGCTTGACAAAGTCAAGACTCTAGCTTCATTTTACTAGCATCTCCAGGGTACATTTAGCAGTGAATGGCCAAATACTATATATGGTTCTTGAGATGTTTCTGTAGTTTCTAGTCCTTGAGAATGTAGGGATGTGTGACAAAAGACAGAACATGCCATAGAACTAAAAACATGGTTAGCCTGTACCATCCAAAGCCATCAACTCATAGCCCCAGAAGATGAGAGTATCTTCAATCTTCCACCCACAGCCAGAAACAAATTTGAAATGAAAAATGTTAAGACAAATGGATGTCTGTTTAGTTTATATAGCATATCTTAACTGGCTTCAGCCTTTGACTTTATCAGATTTCCCATATAACTATGATGGCAAACAAATTGTTTAGACATGTTCCCACTTTTTGAAGTGAGAGAAAGAACTGCATTATTAACAAATAGTGGATATCAGACTTCAGCAAAATAATGGGCTGATTAAGGTTGAACTGTAACACTATATAAGAACCTGGCTTGTTAAACAGTATACTTATGAAGCTATAACGTTCCAGTTCTGGGGCAAGTATTGCCTACAGTGTTCTAAGGCATGGTATGAATAAGTCACAGTTGGCTAAGGTCATGTTACGCAAACGCAGTGGCTGGATTCACACAATATATTAAACTCAACTGCAATATGATTTTACACTCGGTGACTTGGTTGTAAATGTTTGAAGGAACAACCCCATCAGATCTTTTCAGGCATCCTTCCCCTACTGCTAGTTTATAGGTCATACACGGGTTGGGGTGAAATGAGTGGGCCTAACAAACTTACTGAGTTCTAGAAGACTGGTAACCATCTAGCACCCAGCTAGTAATTTTATATATGTTGACTAGAGCTACCAGTTTGGGGCTGTCAAAACTGGATGACCACTAGAGTTTACTGAATCTCTTGGCTGCCATATAGTAATTGTTTAGATTTTTATAACCCTAATTTAACTCTTAGTCCCATTTGAATTTTATATCTAGGAGCACAAAGGTTGTATTTTGGTGGCTTTTCTAGTGGTTAGTATTAGCCTAGGGTTGAATGTGTGTGAAAAAGCTGTACAAAATTAGGGCCATTATAAAATATATTTCAGAATGTTGATACTGCATTGTTTTGACTCAGTTCCATTGCCACCCCTGCCACCCCTAAATTGGGCTAGCTTTTTTCATATTCACTGAATTAGGACCTGGTTTATACATTGTGAGACTTCAATATCAGTAAGTTACTTGCTGTCCACCTGTTCGCTGCCATCACTTAAAACTTGTGCCATTTCGCCACTTGTCAAACACCCACAGCTCTTCTAAGCAAAATGCTCAGAATTCTTGAGTCTAAATGCATGGCTGTGGTACTGTAAAACTTTATAGCGGGTGGAATGGCACCATAGAATACTGTATAAGTAGTTCTGACTGATCTCTGCATAGGAAAATTCTTGTTCTGATTGATACGCCTTGCTCTCTTGGTCCAGTATGTCATGCTGGAAAGACTAAACATGTGGAAAGGGTATGACGTACTACTGTGGCATGTTGGTATTGTCTGCAAGTTGCTACTTGAGACGGAAGACGACTGGGTGGAAACATAACTCCTGGGGGGTAGAGACAACCTCCTAGCATCGGGCTTATGTCACACAGGAAATGGAGGAAGAAGGAGTATTTGAAAATTATTGGAAACGGTCTCTAATGAAGAATACATCCTGTGTCTATCTGACCTAACCTTTGTGGATCTTACAGAGGAGGGCAAGCGTAATTAGGAAATGCTTGTTCTGCCAACTACAGCAATGGAATGAGGAGAGAGGACCTTGTATGGTGATTTAGCATCAAGTCAACATGCATAGAGAATGTACCCATGCATCTGAAAACTCAGCATTCCTCTATCTCTTTGTAGCTGTTGCATTATTGTGCTGCAGGAGGTAAATTTTCTCAAGAGATGTCTGACTTCCTGGCATTTGTTATTGACCACTTGGCAAGTTGCTTAGATTTGGAAGTAATACAAGCCCTCAGATGGATTCTAGCAACAATCTGCAATAAAATGTAGATCTGAGGGGACTCATGGAGTTAGCACTTCCTAATAGAGCAGAGATACATTCTGCAAAATACTTCCAACCAAGATGTGTCCATAGTTACTATATAAGATCACATTTGAAAGCATCAATGCTCAGCATGAGAACTTAATATTAGGTTTTGCAGTCTTGTTGATATAAAGAAAACATTATGTGGTAAGCTTGTCGAATATCGTCTTTTCCTCAGGCAGAAACTCAGAGGAGGTTACACTGCCAGTTTTCAGCAGAACCTGTCTATGGAGGTGTGAGAAGATAGCGGAGTCTGATCATTTTCAAGCAACTGATTATTTTAGTTTAATAATTGTCTTTTTAAAACTTTAATACTACTTGCCTTTTGTACTTATACTGGAACTTAGGAGGAAGGAGCCTGGATATGTTCAATTCTGAAGAGAATGAGAAATGTTTCTTTGAAAGAAAAACCACATAATATCTTTCATATGCAGATATGCATTGCAGTCCTATACATATCTACTCAGAAGTAATCTTCTCTGATGGTTGTTGTGGGTTTTCCAGGCTGTGTGGCCGTGTTCTGGCAGTTTTGGTTCCTAACGTTTCACCAGTAGCTGTGGCTGGCATCTTCAGAGGACAGGAGCACAACTAGAAGATTCTCTCTGTGCCCAAGTCGAGAATCTTCTAGCTGTATATTATCACCCTGCTTATTTAACTTATATGCAGAGTACATCATGAGAAATGCCGGGCTGGATGAATCACAAGCCGGAGTTAAGATTGCCGGGAGAAATATCAACAACCTCAGATATGCAGACGATACCACCCTAATGGCAGAAAGTGAAGAGGAACTAAAGAGCCTCTTGATGAGGGTGAAAGAGGAGAGTGCAAAAGCTGGCTTGAAACTCAACATTAAAAAAACCCAGATCATGGCATCTGGTCCCATCACTTCCTGGCAAATAGAAGGGGAAGAAATGGAAGCAGTGACAGATTTTATTTTCTTGGGTTCCAAGATCACCGCAGACGGTGACTGCAGCCATGAAATTAAAAGACGCTTGCTCCTTGGGAGGAAAGCTATGGCAAACCTAGACAGCATATTAAAAAGCAGAGACATCACCTTGCCGACAAAGGTCCGTATAGTTAAAGCTATGGTTTTTCCAGTAGTAATGTATGGCTGTGAGAGTTGGACCATAAGGAAGGCTGAGCACTGAAGAATGGATGCTTTCGAACTGTGGTGCTGGAGAAGTCTCTTAAGAGTCCCTTGGACTGCAAGGAGGTCAAATCAGTCAATCCTTAAGGAAATCAACCCTGACTGCTCATTGGAAGGACAGATACTGAAGCTGAAGCTCAAATACTTTGGCCACCTAATGCGAAGAGAGGACTCACTGGAAAAGACCCTGATGCTGGGAAAGACTGAAGGCAAAAGGAGAAGGGGACGGCAGAGGAAGAGATGGTTAGATAGCATCACCAATGTAACGAACATGAATTTGAGTAAACTCCGGGAGACAGTGGAGGACAGGAAGACCTGGCATGCTATGGTCCATGAGGTCACGAAGAGTCGGACACGACTAAACGACTGAACAACAACAAAATACGTTATACCAACTGTTTTAAAATGTGTTCCTATGTAGTGGCAGGTGGAATAAAACAAATGAATTCATACAGTGCTTTCAGCTGTATTTTATATCACGGTTTGGTTGAGTAAACAGTAATGGTTATGTTCACACATAGAAAACCATATTATGGCCTCATGTGAAATTACCCAGCATGGAGACTGGGTGGCTAGAGCAGAGGTATATATGTTGGCATGACTGGATACCAATGAAAAGAGATCATGTTGTTCTTTCACATATCTACAGAAAGACAATGTGTATTGAGTGGACTGCTTCTTAGTGAAGCTGTAAATGCTAACTCTCAACATTTTTCTGGGAATAGTTAGCAATGGCATCAGGACTTATACTTGACTTAAACTTCTGAGAATGTTGTTTAGAAAGCTTGATTTGGTAGGTCTAGTGAGTGTGAGAAAGAATGTTCTTTTCAGAGGCAAATAGCACTGGTTCATTTGTGTTGCAATCCTAGCCTATAATCATAAAAACTAAATATGTAAAATATGTTAATTTTTTGGCTTTTCTTCATTATCTACTTCAGAGATTCCCATCTCCTTTTTATTAAATTTGTTTCAAGCCTCATGCTGCTCTATCTGCCTAATTAAAGGCATCTTGGATGTCATTCAACATTGTTTGGCATTCCTGGTCTCATCTTTATATTCTGGAAATAGGTTTATATAGTCAACCTCTTATCTACCCCTCATACCTCATTTCCACTTCCTATTGGCAAAGCATCACTAACGTTAATGCTCCTGTTAGTAGTACAGTATATGCCACTTGATGGAGTTACAAAAGCAGAAGGTTAAGTCCCTGCTCCAAGGAGTTCACAGTCTATATCAGAGCTTTCCAAACTGTGTGTCGGGACACGTTAGTGTGTCGGCTGCAGTGTCTGGGTGTGTCGCGGCTGCTGCTGCCTCCGAGCCCTGCCAGGATTCCGCGCAGGTCCTAGTGCCTGCCTTGTGCCCTGCTGTAAGAGTGTGTCGCGAAATGATGCCCTGCTGTAAGAGTGTGTCATGAAATGATGCATGTCTAAAAAGTGCGTCACTGTTAGAACCCTGGCATGCCCCCAGGGTCCCGCCATTCCCCGAGCGCACCCAGTATCACAAGGGGATAAGAAAATGACGAAACAAAAGACACAGAAACGGAAGGATAACCACCAACCACGCCTCCTAGATAAGGGGCGATAAAGAACTCAAGGACATTGACCCAACCTTGACACGAAGCGGACCAAAGGGAAGCCTGCAGCAGGAAGGGGGCGGGCGCTCTGGCGGGAGGGTTTAAAAAGCCAAGCCGAGAGCCTGGGAACCATCCGTGCCTTTTCGTTTGCTTACTCATGTACACTGCCCACTCGGCTCATTTCAATACCGAGTCCTCCCATTTGGGATTGCTGGAGGGCCAGGGATCTTTATGAAATTAATCAACGAAGTTTTATATGAGTTTTTGTACCAGGGGGTCATCGTCTACCTAGACGACATATTAATTTTCTCAGAGGACATGGCAGAACACACACAACTAGTGAAAGCAGTCCTCCAGAAACTACTAGAAGCGAAATTATATGTCAAACTAGACAAATGCAAATTTCACCAAGAGAAACTGGACTTCTTAGGGTTCAGGATCTCGAGCAAAGGCATCGAAATGGACCCCGCCAAGGTACAAGCAGTAGTGGGGTGGGAACCCCCACAAACCAGACGCCAACTACAGGCGTTCATAGGTTTTGCCAATTTCTACAGAGATTTTATTAAAAATTTTGCACAAATAGCACTGCCATTAACGGACTTGTTAAAAACAAAAACAAACGGCAGAAAAAAACAAACGAAACAGCCATGCTCCAAAATAAAGTGGACCCCAGAGTGCCAGGAAGCCTTTGAAAAACTCTAAGCGCTATTCACAGCAGAACCTATACTGAAACACCCCGAAGTAGATAAGCCATTTATCATCCATATGGACGCGTCGAACAACGCAGTGGGGTCGATCCTACTGCAGGCAGATGAGAACAACAAACTAAGACCCTGCGCGTACATATCCAAGAAATTCACGGACACGGAAAAACGCTGGCATGTATGGGAAAAAGAAGCATTCGCCGTCCGTCATGCCCTAGCAACATGGAGGCACCTGCTGGAAGGGGCGTTGGTCCTGTTCGAGGTGTGGACGGACCACAAGAACCTGGAAGCGCTGAAATCGCCCAGAAGACTGAACCCAAAACAACTTCGATGGGCCGAATTTTTCAGCCGCTTTAACTTTACCCTAAAGTACTTCCCGGAGGGGAAGAACTACCTGGCAGACGCACTGTCACGGCTGCCACAACATGACGGGAAAACAGAAGAAATAACAGAAACCCTATTCCCCAGCAAAACCAAAACCACACCGGGCGGCCAAGAACCGCAGAATAAGGAAGGAAACATGGCGGTAGCAAGGGACCAGAAACGGGGGTCCAGGACACAGAACCCCCTAGAAAAAGATATACAGGCAGCAACAACAGACGACACATGGTGGGGTGAAAACAGAGAACTACAAGAACACGATGGGGGATGGTGGAACAACGACAAAATGTACGTACCCGCCAGCATGCGACAACGCGTACTTGAGAAAAACCATGACTATAAAGCAGCGGGACACTTTGGGTTCGTGAAAACCCTACACCTCACCAGGCGCAAATTCTGGTGGCCCACCTTACGCAGGGACGTTAAAGACTATGTGAAAACATGTCTGGTGTGCGCAACGGCAAAAAGGGATACAGGAAAACCCAAAGGACTCCTGCAACCAGTAGCTGATCCCTCACAGCCATGGTGGCAAATAGCCATGGACTTCATAGTCGACCTACCCACAAGCAAAGGGAAAATGGCAGTTTGGGTAATCACAGACCTGTTTTCGAAGCAAGCCCACTTCATTGCTTGCAAAGGAATCCCAACAGCACCCAAGCTCGCCAAACTCTTTACGCAAAACATATACAGATTACATGGTGCACCTGAAAGAATCATCAGCGATCGAGGGAGCACGTTCACATCCAAGTTCTGGAAAGCATTCCTGAAACTGATTGGATCCGAACAAGGACTGAGCAGCGCATTCCACCCGTGCACGGATGGAGCATCAGAACGACTAGTGTCCATATTAGAACAATATTTGAGATGTTACATCAGCTACCAGCAAAACGACTGGGCTGAACTGCTACCATTCGCAGAAGTAGCATATAACAACTCAGTACACCACAGCACAGGTTTCACACCGTTTAAAATAGCCACGGGACAAGACTTTTCAGCAATCCCAGAAATAGACATGATCCAAAGGAGGGACGCACACGCACCCCTGCGGGCGGATAAATGGGTAAACAAACTAACGAGCAATTGGCCAATCATGCTACAAACACTATGGGAAGCGAAGGCCACCTACAAAAAATATGCAGATAAGAAACGTGCAGCGAAATGGAACTAAAAGAAGGGGACAAAGTATACTTATCTACCAAGAACCTACGGTCTGTACAGCCGTCTTGCAAGCTTGCCCCAAAATTCATCGGACCATTCACAATAGTAAAAGTTATCAACCCAGTGACAGCACGGCTACAACTACCCAAGACACTGAGAAAAGTCCACCCAGTGTTTCATATAAGTCTCCTGAAACAGTACCACCCGTCAGAGCAATGGCACCCAGAAGCCCCAGAACCAGCACCAACAATAGTGGATGGGGAACCACACTTCGAAATTGAGGAAGTCTGTGATTCACGAAAACACGGGGGGCAGTTGCAATACCTGGTTAAGTGGTTGCACTTACCAGTGGGCTTCAGGGAATGGGTAGCAGCCGAGCACATGCAAGCACCAGACCTAATCAGGAACTTCCACCGAAAATTTCCCGATAAACCCCGATGAATCCCTCACTAACAAAGTGTTGTTTTATTACAGATATCAAGGTCACCGACAAACAGGAACTCACAGGTGCAGGATGAAGAAAAAGGGGAGGGGGAAGATCTTGGGATGGCGGCATGTCAGAACCCTGGCATGCCCCCAGGGTCCCGCCATTCCCCGAGCACACCCAGTATCACAAGGGGATAAGAAAATGACAAAGGAAACAGAAGACACAGAAACGGAAGGATAACCACCAACCACGCCTCCTAGATAAGGGGCGATAAAGAACTCAAGGACATTGACCCAACCTTGACACGAAGCGGACCAAAGGGAAGCCTGCAGCAGGAAGGGGGCGGGCGCTCTGGCGGGAGGGTTTAAAAAGCCAAGCCGAGAGCCCGGGAACCATCCGTGCCTTTTCGCTTGCTTACTCATGTACAGCAATAAATCGTTTACTACCCAATATCTGAGCTGAAGTCTTTCTTTGGGAGAAACGTTTGCGACACGCCTGAGAAGCAGCTTACAGTCACCAACATGAAAAGTTTGGAAAGCTCTGGTCTATATCAATCTTCCCCACCTGGTTCTTTCTAAATGGGAAATCATGATAATTAAGTAAGCATAGTTTATGGAACTCCTTGTCTTTTGGGAAGGAAACACACATTTATTGTAATGACTACTTAAAACTCCTTGACTGAAGTGGTCATTTGCTGTTCTTTAATCTACATTCTACAGCTGGCCAAATGTTAATACTGATGAATTGATTTAATCACTTAACAGATTTTGCTCTTAACCTTGTGTTAGGCAAAAACATTAGTGGGGGGGGGAAGGGGGATGCACACTGATTATCTGGTATAATGATCTCTGGACTCAGAAAATGGGGAACTGAGGTTCACTACAGCAGGTTTCCTGAGCCTTCCTGAGAACCTATGAATTAATGGCTAGCCTTTCCAATCCAGCTTTGCAGTGCAATTCAGCAAAGAATTTTACTTACCAAGCTCTCTTTTTATTTATTTATTTATTCAAATTTGTATCACCGCCCATCTCCCCCGTAAGGAGGGACTCTGGGCAGTTTACAATAAGAATAAAATTTAAAATTCGGTATAAACTCTAATTAATACATTAAATATAACTCCAGCTAGAAGATAAAAATACAGAATACAGAACAATTCAGATGGCAGCAAGATTCTACTTCAGTCCGTGAATATATAAGGGGGCCATTCTAGAATAGAATATATAAGGGGGCCCCAAGAATGACTATTCCCCTCCCCACCCCAGGCATATTCAGCATTTTCTGAATATAGTGGAAAATTCAAAGGGTTGTACACTGAAATTTACAAAAGTTAAATATGCTGTGGACATCATTTGTACATATCTATGTATGACATATAGAATTTATGTGTACTGTTTGATTCTTGAGATGGATTTTAATTAAACTAAAAGGAAGAATCTCAACATCACTACAGAAAAAGTAATTGAATCTAGTCAGAGGATTTGGAAGAGCTGTTGTTTTCTGTGGGGCAGGAAAAACAGTCTTTCTGTTAATAATATTGGAATCCTTTGGGTAAGATAAAACTTCCAGGATTTTCAGAGAAGTATGCAGGTGGTCCTACTTGGCCACCTTGCCTGATCTAGAAAGTTAAACAGGGTCGGACCAGGTTAATGTTTGGATGTAAGTGCACTGCAAGATTAATGCTATAGACCAGACTAGGAAGGCAAAAAGCATCCTGGAAGAAGGAAATAAAGAACTATTATTGTATCCTGCCAAGAAAACTGTACTGGATGTAATTGTGTAAACACCAGAGGCTGAACTTGACTCCAAAGTGACTTAACTTTCTTTTTTTAATGGAAGGAGTTATTAGTTACTTTTGTGGCCATGTTGTCTTAAAAGTGCCCTTTGAGAACTTGATTCCTAGTGACTACATGGACATATTCTCTAATTTTTTAGCCATTGCCTTCTTCTGGGATGTTTTTTCAATTTCTCAGTCTAACCTAGGGCCCTGGGATTCCTTAGGGGTTGCCAACCAAATGTTAAATGATTCCAACCCCGCTTAACTTTTCAAGATCCCCCCAAATAGGATACATGCTGTTTTTGAGGCCATCTTGGTTTAAATCAGTGCTTCTCAACCTTGGCAACTTTAAGATATGTGGACTTTAACTCCCAGAACTCCCCAGCCAGTGCTGGCTGGGGAGTTCTGGCAGTTGAAGTCCACACATCCTAAAGTTGCCAAGGTTGAGAAGCACTGATTCAAAGTGTTCATGTGAGCAAAGCAAGAAAAAAAATGTCTGTCTTGGCCTGGACATAACTTCTTCTGCTACTACTGATACATTACTTTGCCTAATTAAATATCTATTTTATAGAATGGGATGGGCAATCTGTGCAGATGTTACTGAACTGCAGTTCCCAGCAACTCTGGTCAAATTGAGCGATGGTGAGGAATTCTGGGGACTATAGTTGAAGAACCACACAATTTCCGAACCTAACCCTAACCGTTTAAAGTCATGAACTAGATTGGAATTACTAAATATAATGTCTTCATGTATTTAACTTTGCCTATTTCTTAGTGCTTTGACAGTGGCAGAATACAGAAAAGGTCAACTGAGGACTAAAACCTAGAGCCCGATGCCTGCTACCACAGCCTGCAGAATCATGGGGAATAGGGGACTTATATCAGTCTAAACTGGGTGATTCTGCAAAGCAGAATTAACCATAAAGGTCACAGGCTGTATCTTAATTAGTTGTAAATTAAGAAGGCTATGCTAGTCTTTAGGCATCCTGATTAGATTAAAACAGTTAGCTTAGACATCATGCAAGAACTTAGCTGTACAAACAAGCCTACATTATCTTCATAGTATATCTGAACACAGGCTAACTCTGCCTGAAGTATCTCAGATTTAACAAATAGGGGAGTGCCAGAGACTTAAACAATTAAACCAAGCTTTCTTGACACTGAAAAGTTAATCTGATCTGGCAAACCAGATGAGAAGGGTAGTTAAAAAAAATAGAGTAAGCATGGAGGTGGAATGCATCTTTGTGCTGGAAAGATTTATGTTAACCTCAAAGTAGCTATCAATCAAAAGCTACTTGGTGGGTATATAGTCAGAATGGCAGATCCAAGGCTACATGTTTCTGAATACCAGTTGTTGACATTTTGTGCTCATGACCTAATGACATTTGGCCACTCTGGACAATGTGTTGCACAGCTGCATAATGTTTTGTTCTGTTCCTGCAGGGTAGCTCTTAACGTTTCTAATTTTCTGCAATTTAGAATTGGTTCACCTTTTTGATACCTTAGATATCAAGATACATACTTGACTGGGTCCAAGCATACTTGTTCTCTGATATGAGAAATGGGTGTCAACTCTTTCTCTCTCAGTATGACCTTGGACTGCTTATACTAAGTGGATGGTCTCATGAGCACTGCTTTATTTACCTAAACAGCTGTCTTTATATAATTTAAGTAGAGTTCAACCTTTTTTTCCTGTTAACTCGCACATTCTGTTAACACACATGTTCTGTTAAGTCACACATTCAGAGTGAGTCCAAGCGCTCTCTGGAAAAGGCTCTAATGCCAGGAAAGGTGGAAAGAAGAGGAGGATGGCCAGCAGCAAGGTGGATGGGCCCAGTTACAGTGGCAATGGGTGCAATGTTGGAAGACCTGAAATACCAGGTTAGGGACAGATCAACATGGAGGAAATCTATCTGTGTGGACGCTAGGAGTCGAAAATGACTTGAAGGCACATAATCAATCCAAGTGCTCTACCTCTCTGAGCCCATAGGATGAGTTCCCATTCAAAAGTGACCTTATTTTAAAATGTAGTTTGTATTCTTACTAGTTAGGGGAGGGGAGGTCTTGCACAACAAGACCTTTTATTTGATATCTAACGGAGTTGAAACGGTGCATGACCTTAACTTCACCAGGGTCTGCTGACAGGAGGATCCTTTAAACTTCCCTAGAACTATGGAGTCATAAGACTGAATGAAGTGATACTTCTCCTTTCCTGCTCAGCTGTTCTTGTTGTAAGACTTAACCTTTTACCACTTTACCTAATCCCTTAGCAAAGGCTTTTTTGAAGGAACTTCGGGAGTCAGAGCAGATGTAAAGATTACAAATTTTCCAAATGGTCAGCAAGTCTCGAGCAGCATTTTTGTAAACGGAGGATTTGAAAATCTGATGAGCTGCAGAGCACAAGGTTTACTTTGGCTGAGGCACCCTCCGGACCACATAGGCTGCCAAGTGGTTATGTGGTAAGAGCATGAGAGGAGAGGCAATGGGAGTGTCAGGTTTGCCCTTGGGGGCTGCCGTTAGTTCTCTCAGTAAGGTTCTGTCCAAACAACACAGTCTGTTAAGTCATGTTAGGTGAATCTGGTGAGCTTAATGCTGTTGTAAAGCTGCCCTAAAGCTCGTCAGTGTAGTCTAAAGCAGTGTTTCTCAACCTTGGCCGCTTTAAGCGGTGTGGACTTCAACTCCCAGAATTCCCCAGCCAGCCCATGCTGGCTGGGGAATTCTGGAAGTTGAAGTCCACACCGTTTAAAGCAGCCAAGGTTGAGAAACACTGGTCTAATGCATCTTGAAGACCTCTAGGGCCAGAAAATATTAGTAGTTAAACTTGTACCCTATTTAAAATAATTAAATGTACATAGTGATAATGTTTGCCTGGCATTCCTACCTGTTGCTACAATGATGTTCAAAACCTAAAAGAAAGTGGACAACATAAAACATTATTATTATTATTATTATTATTATTATTATTATTATTATTATTATTTGGAAATTGCAGTAAACAAAGAATATTTACAGGAAAAACATAAAACATTCCAACATTGCTCAGTTTTACATGAATAAGAGGGCTGCTTCTCTTTGCAGTACAGCCTCTGATTCAGGAAGTAGAAGGAATTAGTTTTGCATTTCTTCCATGCCACCTTTCACACTCTTCAATTTTCTGCTCAAGGGAGCTGCAGGAAGAAGAGAAGAGGCATTGGTAGTAATCTCTCCTCCCCCCTTACGCCAGCAGAAATGTTTGCTCATAGGATCTCTGCATCCAAATCTGTATATGCCTGGAGCGTGTGGAAAATTAGGAAGGAACTGACAGGAGTGTGTCTTTATCAGGGCTTTCCTGCCATTTTAATCCAATCTTGTACCATCTTGTTCCATTCACCTACAGATTGGATTGAAAATGGCAGAAAAGCCCTGATAAAGACAATGGATACTTAGCAAGATAGAAGAAATGGGAAGATACTTGTGTTAAGGGCTGCTCTGGTCTGTGTTTGGTTTTTCTGCTTTCTCTGCTAGTTCTGTTCTACTCAGTCCTGGGAAATTAAACAAATGTGGCCAAGCTGTATTATTGCCCACCTAAGTAAATAGTTGAATGACATACAATTCACAAAAGAGTGCACATGTGAGATTATGGTGTAGTTTGTGTGACAGTGTCTGGGAGGGGGCAGGGTGTTGTTTCAGATTTAATAGGATCCATTCCTCCTCCGCCTCCTAGCTGAGTCAGAAGGGAATCAAGAACTAGCATGTTTGAAAAATCAAGACTGGCAAGAATCACAGTGCCATTAAAGTCAATGTTTTACTGACTTGAGAATTGCCTTTAAACTCACCTGTCATATCTGTGCCACACCCCACCAGAGCTTTTTGCATCTTCATTTGGCTACTATTAGGCAAGATTATGGACAAAGCAGTTCTCCAGGAAAGAAGCAAATTAATTCGCCTCCGTTTGTCCCCTCGGCAACTTGCAAAAATGGCAACTTTCCTAAAAATGTATATTCACTTGAAACTGGTCAGATAAAGGATGTATAAATTTGTCATACACATTTTTCTTTTGGGGATAGCTTCTGAAAAAAAATAAAATGCCAGGAATGTACTCCTGATAAAGCAGTTTTATTTTTACTGTATGCATTTTTTTTTGCAGGCTGCAAATGGTTAATGATAAATTGACACCTCATTTCCCAAGTTTCTTGGCTCAGAACTTTAGTCTTGATGATATCCACTCGATTGCTGTGACCAATTTACTTTCCTTGCTATGCACACGTTAGTAGGGGGTAGGATAGGCTCTGAAGTTTAATTGTCTTACTGGAAACAGCAGAAAATGTGTCATTTATAGTAGGAAATTCTGAAATTCTGAATTCTGATTTGGTGGCTTTGGACAAGCCTTGGATAAATAGATTTGAAGGTTTTGATCATGGACTTTATTTTGCTAAAGCCACAAATAAGATTCCCCTAGAATCTGACTGACAGTCTTCAAGATGCCATGCAAATGGGTGTTCTGAATTAGCACCAAGTCAGTCTGAAAAACAACAAACTGGTTATGATACCGAAATTCTTAAGTAGAGCCCAAACATCTCAAGTCATGAAAAAGAAGCTATTGTTAGGTTTGCTGGATTTCCTGAGAGCCATGTCTATAACCAAAAGTTTACTCTCTGCACTAATGCTATTTTTATGAATTATTGGGCATATTAATTGTACAGTTAATTATTAGGATTGTAAACATTTATGTCTTTTTGCAGTTGCATTTGTGACTAGCAGCTCCAAGGCATGCTTGTGTCTCTGCACACATTTGTGGCTGGTAGCTGAGAAGTAAATCTTTCAGCGATTTGTGGGTTAGAAAATCTGCTTCTCCGCCCCTCTGCTCCTCCCAGTGATGTTCACTAATCTCACTTGGCACTCAATATGGGCAAAAGCTGCTTAACGCTCAGAAAATACACTGCAACTGGATTAAATGCAGAAATGACAGACCCTTGTAGCTAAAGGATTCAGCTGGAGAGTAGATTAAGAGCCAGGCTCAAGGAGACTGTCAAAGCTGCAAGAACTCCTTTTCAGTCAAAAACCTTTCTGGTACATGTATTGTGCTGAAATAATGGAGGAATACCAAAAACTAAAGCCAGCATCTATATACCATGCTAGCCTTATGTTCTGAAGCTAAGTTGGGCTTTAAAGGAAAAATCAGGTCATAGCTAGCAAGTCAAGTAGACCATCCCTGTTCTTCTTCATAAGAATGTGAAAGCTGTGGGAAAATTGGAACGTATAGGAACTATACGTTATCTAGCTTTTATTCAATATCTAGCTTTTATTCAATATATGTCTAGTGAACCATACTTCTGGTAGAGAAAAACTATCCTGCTTTTTTTTTTTGGTAAAATGGAAGTTCCTTATGTCCAACTCAACTGATACTGTAACTGACAGAGTCTAGCGGATCCCATTTAAAATTGCCAACTTATTCTACAAAAAGCAAAATCGGCAAATTTGGAGGGCTTTGTTCAGGGAAAGCATATGATCTGAAACTTGGGGCTCTTAAGAAGAATAGCAATGTTTGCATATCAACCCCTTTTCCCTTTGAGTTGAATATTAAGAGGACTATATGAAGTTCTCTGTGGTGGGAAAGGTAGCAAAGTTTAAAGAGGAGAAAACACATCTTTGTAGAACTTACTTGCTCAGATTGAAAGGTGGCAAGAAAATCAAGCTGATTACATATATACTGCCAATTAAATATTTTCTCGATGGTTTACAGAAAATGTATAAAAACAATAAAACCTTTTAAAAGCTGAAGCTGAAGGAGGAAAAGCAAGACACTAATATCTATCAGAAAAGATGGCCAACGTGTTTGTTTTTTTTAACATATTAAGGTGGACTAGATGAGCCCAATTTAAATATTAGATGTATATCCCACCTTTCATTTTGGAGCTCAAGGTGGCATATATCATATTCTATTTTCCCCTCAACAAAAAACCTGTGAGGTAGATTGGGCTGAGAGAATGAGTGACTGGCCCAAAGTCACCCAGTGAGCTTCTGGGTCTCCCTCCTCGTAGTCAAATACCTTGACCACTCTACCATAGTGGCTTTCAAATTCCTGAGCGCACAGAATTGCCTCATTAAAACCTTGTATATGGAGTGCATTTTGGAGAAAGAGCATGGTCTATTCATAGGAAGTTTCTTAAAACTTAGTATTACTCATAAAGTACATTGCCAAAAAATCTTTGTGCCTCAGCACTGTGGTTCTGAGTGAATCAGATGCCCTGATTGGTTATTGATGGCAGAGATGGCATTGTGATAATCATCTTGCAGATTTTGACACTGCACAGATGGACACTTGTGGACATGTCCATGTACTAAAGCAGAGGTCCCCAACCTGTGGGCCGCGGCCTGTTAGGAAGTGGGCCGTGGGGCTCCCGCCTGCAAACCCCGCCCCCCGGTGCATGTGATTACCCTGCCCCCAGTGTGCACGATTGGCTCCTGCTTGCAAACCCCGCCCCCTGGTGCGCGCAATTGGCTCCTGCCTGCAAAACCCCCCCCCCCCGGTGCACACAATTGGTTCCTGCCTGCAAACCACCACCCCCGGCCCGTGGAAAAATTTTCTTCCATGACCGGTCCCTGGTGCCGAAAAGGTTGGGGACCGCTCTTAAAGCATTGAACCACAAACAGAAAAGATAAGGCTAAAACCAAACAGCCTAGTATGTGGTATGAATATAGCCATTAAGGCTTTCACTGATCTGATTAAGTATGTTGCACAATCCCGGTGAGTATGAAGTAGTGCAGGATATGTATAATGTGGGATAAGAGGAAGGACTCTTTCAAAGCTTGATCTCTTTGAGATCAAGAATATACAGTGTAGCAAAGAAATATGGCTGCCTTAATAAGGCAGATCATGCTTTCCTTGGGAGCTGTGACTGGGGCCTCCATCCAGATGAAGATGCCTGACTTCAGTCAAGATTGAATGACTAGACTCAAGTTTTTTCCAGCTATTTGGGGTTCCTGTGATTGGTGATCTATAATTAAATATCCTAGACAACCTTTCAACGTTATATTAAATGAACTGATTGATGTCTCTATCAGTATCTTGATGTATCCTTTACAAACTTGGATTTTCATATTTACAGAGAAGATGAGCTTTTCAGTAAAGAGGTATTGAAAGTTCAACTATTTTTTCCTTTAATGTACCTTTTTGAAAGTGGATGTTTAGCACTTAACTACACCCACAATAAAATCTCAAAAGGCCGAAAGTTATGTCCATTTCTTTAAAGTCACTCCAGGTGTTGATGAAAGATCTCATTAGCTGCAAGATCATGCACCCAATTAAGTCTTTTTATTCAATGTATCAAATATAAGAGGGAAAAGGAGTATTACTAAAGCATGTTTTATTCCAATATTTATATTTTTTTAAAAAGAAACAAGCATGAGTATTCTACATATAGTCTAGATAGATAGATAGCTTGGTGTTGATGGTCTTAAAAAATTGAGAAGCACGTTATTCTGAAGGAAGTCTTTGAAGTGCCCCATTTTACCACTACAATCCATCTACATTCTTTCAATAAAACTCCTATAATAGCTAATTAGAACCCAGGTGATTATGTATGTCTCTCCCTTGACCATGCTTATCCTTTGATAATACACACACCACCTACTGTTTGCAACTCTTTTCTGGTAGTAAGATCTGTTCAGTCTTTTCAAATCTCTTATCAGCAACAGAATGACTGTTGAAGGAAAGTTGCATTGATGATTCAGTAAAGTGATGGCAGTCTGAGTTGGCATATACTGTAGGTGTGTCCCTTATGTCTGTCCTGCAAAGAGGACAAAAGCGAGTCACAGTATGTGAGATTATGAGTGACACACACAAAGAGTTCCCCATACCTCTGGCATCAGAAGCCAAAAGTTGCTAGCAAAACATATCCTGTTTGCAGAGTTCTGATCATGCGAGATTTATACAAAGCCTCTAGATCCTGCAGCTTGGCATATTGCCATACCTCATTTTTTTTGGAATTTCTGAAGCCATTTGGCAGCCTCTGTAAGAGGTACTGAGCTTGTATTGGGCACTATGATCTAATTCTCAGAGCTGTAATTTGACACACAAACATTGCAGAAGGACATTCTAATGGATGGTGCAGCTTTTTGGGATGTGGGTAGGAATCTGAAAGGACATTCTAGTCCCCAGTTGTTTACTTCCCATTCTACACACTGCATGTTCTCACTGCTGCTGCTAAATCAGTGGATTAAGTTATAGTTGCCTACAAACTATAAGGCCGATGAAGTTCTTGCTTTCAAAAGCAAGGCCACAAGTTATCAAAGTAGCAGAACTATCTATTGATTCTAGAATGGTGTTGCCTGCAGTTTTAAATTGCGATGTCCTGGTCACTGTGCTATCCAGAGTTCAATGATCTACAGCAGGAAGCTGGCTTATCTCATAGCACTGTAATACAGGTCCTCTCTGGTTCCTTGAAGGCACAAGGCAAATGGGCTCTGATAAAATCATGTAGTTTGATATCTGAACCTTGGCAAAGTCACTTTGGCTTTTATGTATTGTAGAGCAGCTTATCTGTTGTTGCCATGCTAGTACCATATCTATAGCTGTTATTAGGCCCCAGCATCGAAGCCTTTTTATTTTTAAAGGGCAGTTACTGAGTTTGCTTTATAAATTGTAATGTTCTTGATGGAACACTTAATTCAAGAGAGTTAGTATTACTTACAAAATAACCCCTTTGATCCTCTGTCAGCAGAATTCTCAGTGCGGTGCAAACAAATCTATCAGTTTTAACTTGAATATAATAGTCCCATTTAAAAGCTGCTACTATTATATTATATTAAATAGGGGCGTGGTGGCTCAGTGGGTAAGACGCCAGGCTTGTCGATCGGAAGATCGCAAGTTCGGAGGTTCGAATCCCTAGCCTCCCCCCCCCCCCCGTGACGGAGTGAGCTCCCGCACTCACCCCAGCTCTTGCCAACCTAGCAATTTGAAAGCATGCAAATGCAAGTAGATAAATAGGTACCACTTCTGTGGGTAGGTAACAGCGTTCCGCGTGCGTCATGCCGGCCACATGACCGCGGAAGCGTCTTTGGACAGCGCTGGCTCTTCGGCTAAGAAACGGAGATGAACACCGTCCCCTAGAGTCAGACACAACTGTGCAGGGGAAACCTTTACCTTTTTTATTATATTAAAGGTAAAGGCCTCAGGGAGGCAAATAATTTTACTTTAAACATAGCTGGCTTGAGACATTACCATTCACAGTCTGGGGAAAGAATTTCACTTGACGCACTAGGAGTGTAGAACTAAAATGAAAATTGGTTGCACAATGTTGGGGAAAAAAGTGAGCTGGTGACAGTAAGAGAGGTCAATCCATTTTGTCCAGTATAGCAAATCTTATTTCCATTCTTAGTATTAACTATGGAGGAAGGATAGCACAAGTATGAGAAGGGCAACAAATAAGGCCACTACATCCTCTCCTACTGGTCTAGGTCTTGAAAAATTTGGGTCCTGTTTCTAGGTGATGACCTGACAATCCCAGCTTAAAACCTTGTCAACAAAGGAGTTTGTATGGCATGAATATTGCACAATATACATTCCCAGTTAGTTATATTACTAATCTTACCCCCAGTACTATTTTCTGTGAGGGTACCAATGTTTCTTTTTTCCTATAAAACTTCAATACTCATTAATTTTCCTGTTCTTTAGGCATATATGCAGCTGTCAAATAGTCATGGAATTTGGTCATGTTCTGAGTCAACAAATCAGGCTATTAAAGTCACCATTTTGAACCTCTTCTTGTGTTGCAAACTCTGTGTTTGGCCATTGGTTCTCAAATGTTCATTTCTGACTCTCCTTCTTTTAGGTGAGAGAAACTGAGATTATGGACCCACAAATGAATATAGAGGAATTTGCATCTGGTGACTTGCCAGATGATGAGGATGCAAGGTCGGACTTAACGATTGATGATGGTGGTTATGAGGTCTCAGGTTCAGGAGATGAAGAAGGTAGGTGTTGCTCAGAACTACCTCATGGTCAAATTCTTTTTTTTTTTTTTGCTAGCTATGCTTTTTGCTAGCTATGATACATAAAGCTATGTATCGATGAGAATGGTGCTTCAGCATTTAGTAGACCATACTTAATAAATCTGAGGTTACACTTCCATTCGGTCTTACTGTGCTGTTGTTTACTTTGCTGAATATCGTTTGTCTAAAAGATTTGAGATCACAGTATTGAATTTCTGGGCTTTGACCTGGGATTCTATCTATGCTAAATGGTCCCTAAGCTGGGTGGAATTGATGGACATTGGAGGACTTATTTCTTCATATTTTCTGAACATCTAAATGTAACCCACCTGGTTCACATATTTAACTTGCAATACTTCCAAGTGCCCTTGCTTTCCACATGCCCGGCAACGGGAGAGTCCTACATTGTCTGAATTTTCTAAATCACCCTTCAAGGAAACTTGCTATCTTCTGGTTCGGTTGAATACCATTTTTAACACTCTTTTTTGGGGGCATGGTTTTTGACATTCCATTGTAATACCACTGTTTTCTGAAAAGGCTTTTTTCTCCTTCTCTCTTTTTACCTTCTGTTTGTAACTAGTCTACAACCTGGTCTTGGTTGTTCCCAAATTCTCAACACAAACTCCTTGCAACAACTCATTGCCCTCATGTACACTGTGTTCTCAAGAAAAACAAGCTCTGAAACTAGCACACTACAAGTTGAGGCAAATCTGGTGGTTGACGTGAGCCAAGGACTCATACCATCCTCAAGAAATGGGTGTTTAAAAAAACAGCAGATCCTCTGAAAGGCAAGCCAAACTATACTCTGAATGACTTGTAATTCAGGTCTTTGTAACTTTTGCAAGATCTAGTGAGACAGAAGTAGTGATAGAGGAGTGTGCATTATCTGATGCAAACCAACCCAAAGAACATGAGATCAAGGTAATGATTGTTTGAAATGCTGCATTTCATAGTTTTAAGTTTAGTAAGTATTAAATATGTTTCCTTTCCTATAGGCTATACAGATATGGAGGATACAGTGGTTTCTGCCACCGATAGTTCTATGGTAGGTATTTCCATTTGAAATTTAACCTCTGAAGCAGCTGTTCATTTGGTTTCCTACCTATCACAATGAATGATGCATTGAAAATGAGAAGTGTTGTGACAGATCTGTGTATCCTTAGCTGCATTAATAGCAGCATCATGTCCAGATCATGGGAGGTAATAATTCAGTTTAACTTTGCACTGGTTAGACTATATTTGGAGCACCGTATCCAGTTCTGGGCCCTACCCTTGAAAAGGAACACGGAGAAGCTGAAGCAGATTCAGAGGAGAGCTGTCTGAGTCATAAGCGGTTGGAAACCAAACCCTGTGAGGAAAGTTAAAGGAGATGGCATGTTTCACTTACAAAAGAAAAATCTGAGAGCAGTTTACAAATATATAAATGTCTGTCCCATACGAGAGGGGGCAGCTTGGTTCTCTGCTGAAACGAAGGGCAGGACAAGGGCCAACGTATTGAAATTAAAGAATAGAAATCTAGATGGATTATTTGGAAAAATGTCCTGACGGTAAATGTAGTTAAGCAAGAGAACGGTCTGCCTAGAACAGTAGTGAACTCCTCCTCTGGGGCTGCAGTTGGACAGCTGTGGTTTAATGCAGTGTTTTTCAAAGTTGGCAACTTTAAGATGTGTGGACTTCAAGTATCCACAGATACTGCACGACACTTGTTGCATGCCTACTAATTCCAGTGTGGAGCTGTTGTTTACTCTCTGATTTTTGGGTCAGCTTCAGTATACTGCCTCCAGATGTGTGCTCATCCCTAAATATGAACACTTGGAATAAGGGGGGAAGACTTAAGTCTGGCTTTTAAAAATGCTCAACAGCACTGTTTTCTTTTCATATTGTACTATTGCCCTCAACTGTACATTAAAGGTAGGATTTACGTTCTTCTCTTTACCAGGTTTCCATGGACAATGATATTCGTGACTCCGATAAAGATACCAAGGATGAAAGTGAATCAGCTGTGATAGACAATGAGATTATTGTTCCCAAAAAAACACTTCCTGAAGGAAAAGATGTGTCCAACAATATCTCAATGGCCAGCAGAGCCATCTTTGAGAGAACAGAAGTGCTTGCAGGTAACCACCCTTTTGATGGATGGATAAACTTGTCTCTCCATGACAAAGGAAGAGGTCATGCTTTCTGAAGCAAAGCTTTTTATCAAGAATGTCACATACAGATGCAAGTTATAATATTGCAATGCTAGTTTTAATCTTTTAAAAAACTAGCATTTTTTGGTCAGTGGTTTAAAATTACTTTTTCCCAGCTTGGAACTCTTCGGCTATGCTGAACTTCAGCTTCCTTAATTCCTAGTCTCCATAGCTATTCTTTTAATAAAGAGGATATGCATGAGTAGTTAGCACATTGAAGAACAGTTGTAAGGAATTTGGTGTTCCATACTTATTGCTGCTTAAACCAGGAGGGACATGTTTAATTATTTGGATGTAATCGAAACTAAAGTCTTCTGATAAAGTTTTTTCCTCCACTATTGATGATACATGATCTTCACAAGGTACAGAAATGTGAGTTTATTGATGGAATTGCAGTGCAATTGGAAGCTTGTATCAGCAGGCTTAGCTGCTCTGTTACTTCCAGGAGAGCTACTATATCTGCATAGTGGCTTATGTTGATCGGTTTTGGATACGTGAACTGTACTCTGGAAGTAGGAGTACAAGTTACGCATATAAGACATAGGCAGATCATGTCCACACATAAGTGAACATGCAGCCCTCTTGACTGCTGGATGGAGGTTTTGGAATACCAAAGGTGCGGCCATGTCTTCCATTTCCTCCTCTTGCCAGGATAATTCTGGAAGACGTGACTTGCAATATAATGACCCTGCAGTCAGTAACCCAGTGTCTTTCCCCACTCCCCGATATTTAATATATTTCACTGAATGCCTGTGGAAGTGATTGCATCTAGTTCTCAAGGCTAGATGAAAAAGGATTTTTCATTTCCTGTCTGACTAGAAGTGTTTCTCAACCTTGGCAACTTGAAGATATGTGGACTTCAACTCCCAGAATTCCCCAGCCAGATATGCTGGCTGGGGAATTCTGGGAGTTGAAGTCCACACATCTTCAAGCTGCCACACATCTTCAAGCTGCCAAGGTTAAGAAACACTGGACTAGAAGCTTTCCAGTATCACTTTCCAGGCATCCATTGTTCAGCCAGAAGTGTTACGGTGGCTTTGCGGCCTTTATTCATTTTCTTTTAGTGTAAACTCCAGTTTTATATCGGGAGATGATATTTATTCAGAGTCTGAGTCAAAACTAAAGCAGGATAGAAAGTAGTTTGCAGTAGTTATTTCCAAATCAGCAGTGGGAAAGTTAGTCAGAAATTGCACGGCAGGAGATAAGCTGGATGTCAGTGCTGAGCTTTTCAAGTTTCGGGGCACTTATTCCACCTTCACCTTTCTTTTTTCTCTTCCCCACATCCCCTCCCACTTCAGCTCTTATTGCAGGTGGAGCAGTTGGGCTCTTGTTCGCTGTCTTCCTGATCCTCCTCCTCGTCTACCGCATGAAGAAGAAGGATGAGGGTAGCTATGACCTTGGCAAGAAGCCCATCTACAAGAAAGCTCCTACAAACGAATTCTACGCCTAAGGCTTGCCAGTGCTTTATATACCAACTTGGGAGGCAGAAGTAGACTTTGTTTTTTTTAAAAAAAGCATTTGGACCATGGACAAAAGGCTCTGAAACAAATACTCTCTTGGATCTAATGTCAAGCTGTTTTTTTGTTTTAAAAAACCCTCCTTTCTGACCCTTCCCACTAACTAACGAGGATATAAAATAAATAGAAAAAACAGAGTCCCAGGATGGGGAAGGGAAACCCCACACGAAGTAGCCTGTGCTTTAATATGCAAAGGAAATTTTTCCGAATTTTATATTTGGGTGAAGGGGTTTGTATATGCAACTCTCGCATTTGGTTGCAGTGCTTCAGCTTACCTTGTTTTATAGAAGGTGTCACGAAGGCTGTCCCATAGCCAGCTTAGGGATCACAAAAGGTGTGATCAGCCACTGTCATCTTTTTTTTAATATATAAAGAACTTATTTATGAAATTTCCTACACTACGTACACCGTAAATTAGCCTGGGTCGCGAGCAAATTATTTAGTAGCTCTGCCTGTTGTTTGGGTCTTGCTGAGAAGTGGCTATGTGTAAAGAAGGATTTCCTTCTTTGGAGAGAAGGAACTCGGTCGCCGACAAAAGCAAATTATTAGAGGAATATCATGTCTTCCATTTTGTAATAGGATACTTTTAGTGAAGAGGATTTCACTGAAAATGTCAATAGCCTGCCTATACAAATTCATAAAAAATACTGCTTAATAATAATAAAAAAAACTTTTTATAGCCATTCATAAAGATTTCACTTGTAATTCCTCCCTTCCTGTTGCTGGACATCTGTCTACCGAGGTAGCATTTCCAATCAATGATTGCACAACCTGGGAATGTTTCAGCTTTCTACATTCATATCATGGGGGATACTAAACAAGTGAGAAGAAAATATTTATGTATTTTTTCCAAAATAAAAGCGAAGATGTGTTTGTTTTTAATAGAACTATTTATAGTTTCCAAGATGGCTGCTCTGTTTTGGGTAACTTCTTTTTATATGTAAAACACTAATATAATGAAACTCCTAATGATTGTGAAAACTATTTAAGCTTTATTCTGTGTATTATATATCCTAGATGCAATAATCTCTGCTTAGAATTAATGTTTATGTGCAAAATTGGTTTTCTTTGAAATAAGTGTAATGGGGGGAAGGTTTTTTTTAGCTTTGTAATATATTATCGTTACTATAGAGCTATATTTTTTCAGTAAAGTGCACAGTTTTTATAAAAAAAACAGAAGGAGTTTATGCAGTCTTTCTGCATGGGTGATGGGGTTACTTTCTCTGATTTGTGGAGTTTTGTTTTGTTTTTAATACCATCCTATGTGGAGTAACAACTTCACGGAGCCATGAATGGCAACTGAGTATCTCAGTTAGATGAACTGAGATCTTGCCTTTGCCCTTGGCTTCACTGCATGGTCAGTTGGTGACTGGGTATGATGCCTTGCTTTGGGGGGTGGGGGTGGGGCTGATTTACAAAGATAACTTAGCTAGCTTAGGAAATAACACACAACATGGTCTGGAAGCACATGGTACGAATACTTCCTTCTCTTGGCAACTTGGTCCTTTCATGAAAACAACCAAGACATTATGCTAGAGTGAGCTTTTGTTCCATTTTAGAACCTTGGCTGATGCTCTTGGCTTTCAGAGTTCTGAATGGGCATATAGCTATTTCTCCTCTAAGGAATCAAGATGCTGATTGTACTTGATGAAAAGTGTCTTGGCGAGATTTGTGATCCATCTACAGCAAACCAGGACAGATAGAAGATTTTGAACAGCCTGCCTCTTCTCTACCAGATCAGAGTAAAGTGTGAAATTGCTGCAGCTGAGCTGGGTTTCAGGTAGAGGATGTAGCTTGGTAAAGATGCTAGTACTACAACCTTATACAGCATCCTATGCTTTCAGCTGAAGGGTCATGCAAACTGCTGCTTCAGGACAGTGACGTGTGAGATCAGGCTGTATATTTTTATCTAAGTTGTTTACCTGGAAAACCCCTGTCAATTCAAAGATCCTTTTAAGGACTTCAGTGGATTTTGGTGGGATTAGATTGTGTCAATTCTGGTGTGTGGTCTTTTCTTTTTTGTAGACAATTGCTTGTACAGCAGGAGTTGTGAATCTTGTGTTTAACTTACTTAGCAGGAGCCAAAGGGAAACAGCCTGAGTCATATAAGTCCTGACATAATCTTGATCTTTTCCTAATTTTGCATCCTTTGAGCTGCACCTTTTAAAACCCCGACACAATGTTATGCTTCCCTTCATAGACCTCATGTTACTACAACTGGCCTGGGCAAGGCTGTGTACCAATGGTTATCCATAGTTGCATAAGAAGTGTTCTCTCTTTTCTGCCCTTGGCAGTAAATTCACGCTATGATTTTTATCATGTCCTTATGGGACTGCTAAGATGAACATAGGGGTAAAGTTAAGCCTAGGCCAAGGGTTCTGTTTCAGCAATAGCATCATTCTTTTTAAAGCTGAGTCAGCTTCGGGAACTACTTTTTTGGGTAGGAGGTGAGATAGAATATATAAACACTTATTTTATTAGTATTGCTTGGAAAATATGGGTCCCGTGTCTGCCTTTGGTTGCTTGAATATTTCTTGTATATTTACTTTTGCTTTCGCTATCACTGATTTGATAAAATAAACTGGTACTTTCTAAAATTCTGTTCTCTTGCATAATTTAACTCTCCCTATGAATCATGGAAAGATGCTAACATCTCCCCCACCCTGCTTTTTAAAGGGAAGGCTCTAAAACAGTGTTTCTCAATCTCAAAGCCTTTAAGATGTGTGGACTTCAACTTCCAGAATTTCCCAGCCAGCCATGGGAGTTCTGGGAGTTGAAGTCCACACATCTTAAAAGCTCTGAGATTGAGAAACACTGCTCTAAAAGGTCTAACTTTCCAGTGTGTAGTTGCCTGACTTGAAACTAAAATGATGGCTTCTGTGTTCATGGAAGAATATAGGAGTGTTACTTAGATGGTAAGTAGCGGGTAAGACGCCAGGCTTGTCGATCGGAAGATCGCAAGTTTGGAGGTTCGAATCCCTAGCCCTGCGTGCGGAGTGAGCTCCTGCACTAGCTCCAGCTCTTGCCAACCTAGCAATTCGAAAGCATGCAAATGCAAGTAGATTAATAGGTACCACTTCAGTGGGATGGTAACAGCGTTTCGCGCGTGTCATGCGGCCACATGACCGTGGAAGCGTCTTCGGACAACGCTGGCTCTTCGGCTAACAAACAGAGATGAGCACCGGCCCCTAGAGTCGGACACGACTGCACAACTGTGCGGGGGGAACCTTTACCTTTATAGTTGGTCTCTAGAGAAACCAGCTTGCTGCAAGCAGTAGAAGACCCATCTTTTTATAAACAGTGAAGACTTGCCTTGTGTTGCCAGTCATTTGCTGCATCTAAGCTGGACCTGACTTGCTGGTTTTATCAAAGATGGATAAGGTAACAGGCTTAAAGGTTCTGTTCACAAGTCAGGTTAAGCCATTATATGAAATGATTAACTTATTATTTTATTTATGACATAGTGTTATTTCCGAGTATTACAGTGTGTTCAACAAACCATGCCTGAAAGCAATGTGTGAACCCAGTCCCTGGCTTCAGATCATGAAGTGCCCTTGATAGAGCGGAATGCAGCTTAGTGGTAAAACCTATGCTGTGATCTCCCATTAAGGGGTGGGGAAAGACTCCTGTGTTGCCACCAGTGAGTTCACATGGACCTTTAATTTGACTGAGTATAATGGAGGCTCTTTTAGGTTTGCAATCAAGATAATTAAACTTCCAACATAACTTGGTGATGAGAACAAAAGGTATCTAGAATCGATGGGTATATGTGGTAGATACCATTGTCTGATGTAACTTCTGAGAGTCTTGATGCTGTTGGGCGTTACCCATTACAGATCCTCTGTTGAGTGAAAAGACATAAAAAACCCCCATTTTGCAGTTTCCTTGGCAAGATTTCGGAAGTGGTTTGTCATTGCCTCCTTCCTAGGGCTGAGAGAGAGTGACTGGCCCAAGGTTACCCAGCCGGCTTTGTGCCTAAGGCAGGACCAGAACTCACAGTCTCCCAGTTTCTAGCCCAATGCTTTTAACCGCTACACCAAACTGGCTCTCATATCTTGGTTACAATACTGTTTTTTTTCCAGAGAAATATCACATGGCACTAAACCATGGTTTGCCCAGCAAATTACAATAGCTGGGTTCTATTTTAGATCAAGGGCGATGGCTGTGATGGGTGACAACTGTGTTAAGATGCAATCCTCCAATCCTTGAGGCTGAAAAAAGCATACGTACATAAATTATGCTGCCCTGACTGCTGAGCCCTATTCTGCCCTGGTGATGAGGCTAGCAAATCTTCTGTCTTTATAGATTTAATATGAGACAAGTTCAAGAGAGAGAACGGTGAATTCCCTGGCTTTATTTCCCCTCCTACCCAACATCCCTTACCTGTTATCTGTCAGCTGAGCTATTGCTGGGCATGGATTTGGCACCTTTTCAAAAGAGCGCTACCTCTGCTGAGAAAGAGCCCAAAAAGGAAGAGATTGCAAGGTGGTGCATCAGGGGCATGCTTAACTTCACCCTGTGCCCCTCCTCCATGCTGTGACCTGTTGAACTAGGAGGTGCAGAGGAGGGACATGAGATGAAGTGGGAGGGGATGATCAGTAACAAGCAAGCCCCAATTTCCAAGGCAATGGCAGTGTTGCAGTGGCTATGGCTGTGAGCATTTGGAAGTAGTCCATGGAATAGGCAAAAGTGGTACTACCCTCAGCCAAAGTAATTAAAAACACAAAAGATATATATTTGGTGCTTCCTCTAAAGTGCACAAGGGGCGTGGTGGCTCAGCGGGTAAGACGCCAGGCTTGTTGATCGTAAGATCGGAAGGTTGGCAGTTCAAGACCCGAGCACCGTGTGACGGAGTGAGCTCCCGCACTCGCCCCAGCTCTTGCCAACCTAGCAATTCGAAAGCATGCAAATGCAAGTAGATGAATAGGTACCACTTCGGTGGGTAGGTAACAGCGTTCCGCGTACGTCATGCCGGCCACATGACTGTGGAAGCGTCTTTGGACAACGCTGGCTCTTCGGCTAAGAAACGGAGATGAGCACCGGCCCCTAGAGTCGGACACGACTACACAAATGTGCAGGGGGAACCTTTACCTTTACCTAAAGTGCACACTTGCCACAAACAGTTGAACAAGGCCAGCACACTATACCTTTATAAAATGACCACTTTTAGAAGAAAATGAGCCTTTACAAAGAAACTTGTAAATGGCAGATGTTCTGGTTTGTGTCTTTGAAGGCCTGGGAAAGCCAAGACTTTGTCTGGGGGTTCAGTGCTACCCAAAGAGGCTTCCTATTCAGGAATAGCTCTGCTTTGGAGCCAAAGAAATTGTCCAAATTCTCCCCAGGCTGGGGAAGGCTGTGAAACAGCAGGATGGTAGCCTGTAGCTTTGTGAAGAAAGCCCTGGACATCTTGGACTGCAGTTGAGAGGCTTCAGCGAGCTGAGGGGGTACCAACTTCAATTGTCTTGCCACAATCAAAACTTTCCATCCCTGTTGGCTGATTGACAAAACTGTATAAAAGTTAAAACTGCATAGAAAATGCTTAAAACTTTGCAAGAACTGGGAGGCCGAAGGTTCATTTGAGTCATCCCCAGACATAACACGTGCAGACACTCACTGCATCTTTGGACAATATCATTATTCTTCCCACATTGCTTTTTGGCCTTGGAAATAACATGGGTTATATTTTAACTGATTGTTTACTGCCCTGGATGAAACGTACCAATCACTGAATATTTAGCTATACCTTGGACAGGAATTGCTCCAGAGGTGGGGCGTGGAACAATTGCCTCATTCCTTTCCTCCCTCCTTCCACCGTGCATGCTTCACGGAAAAACTGCCTGCCTGTTGTTTCGTCTCCACCACCTCACCATGAGATGTTACAATACTGTAGCTTAGTAGTTTTTTTCTCTCTTAGCACTTAAAAAGCATAGAGCAACTCTAGTGGGAAGAAAATCCACAGTGAAATTCTTTTCACAGCAGAACATAATGCCAGAGACTTGTAGATGCCATCTCTTCATTATATTATTGCTGGCCACAGTCCTAAATCAAAGGTCAGCATAATTTAATCCAGAAGTGTTGGTCCCAAGAATCGGGAAAACAGTGCTGTGACCAGGTACCAACATTTTTTAGTCTGTGTTGTTGTATCATAGCAGTTGTGCAGGGTAAGAATTCTGATTTGATTGGGTTGCATTGCATGTTTCCAAGAACAATCATCCCAACACACAGGAAGAAGCCAAGTGGGGGAACAGTGCTGGATGTTAATTTGATGAGGAATGAGGCTCAGAACATCACACTGGTAGCAATCATTCAAATACCAATTAATGTATAGATGTTTTATTTTTCCTGCATAGAGCTTCTACTCTCCCACACATCCCTTAGAAACTCCCTGTGGGATTGGCAGGCCCGAATGACAACCCGCTAAACTGATTTGAGATTTGGAGTCGTGTCTCCTAGCCTGAATTTGGACTCTCCAACAAGCCTGCAGGCATCTTGATGCCCCCTCAATAATCCATTCCCCTCCATTGACAACTTGTTCACCAAATGATATGAGCTATTCCAGTATCTGCTCAAGGTCCACTCTTGTGTTTTGTTCTTTGCTCCTCTGCTTATAATCCTTTCTTCCTCACTGGACAGGCTCCAGCAGTGACAGGTGTCTGAACTGATAAGAAGAGAGAGAGAGAGAGAGAGAGAGAGAGAGAGAGAGAGAGAGAGAAAGCTGTGCAAATCTATGGAGTCAGGAGGCGGGGGAAACAGTAGGTTTCAGTAGCTGGAAATGCAGCCATGGTGGGGCAGAGCCATGGGGCAGAGCAGGGGAAATAGGAGAGCCTGGTTTATGAGTGAGTGGAATAGAACTGAATTATGAGGATGGCTGAAAGGGAAAGAAGCAATGGGATTAGCAGGAGAGCTAAAAATTAAATTGCTAGCACCATTGGAGGGGATAGAAATGGTACCACAGGAATCGCTTCCAAATAGCACAGAACTACAACCCAAACAATAGTCTCAAACAATACAATGAATGATGAATGATGAATGTTGATGGGAATTGCAGTTTTGCAAATATCCAGAGCGGTGTTTTCAACCTTGGCAACTTGAAGATGTGTGGACTTCAACTCCCAGAATTCCCCAGCCAGCATATCTGGCTGGGGAATTCTGGGAGTTGAAGTCCACACAACTTCAAGTTGCCATGGTTGAGAAACACTGATCCAGAGGCTCACATATTTCAACTACGATGATGAAAGAAGAGGTTAGAAAAACATATTTCTTTTCCTACTTTTGCTCTGCCTTCCCCTTCATTTTCTCTTTCTCCCCTTTTCATTTGCTTTGTACCGCAGGTCTTCTAATTTTCTTTCTATATTTTCCCTTTGGTTTTTTTACTTCTTCTAATGCATTTCTCTGGCTTGGCTTGGCTTGGCCTGGCTTGGCTCCTGCCCCGCTTTACATCTCCTCTTGCTACTTCTTTTCCTTCCTTCCAAAGATTCTCTCCTATTCCAGCAAGTATAACAAGATTAAGGGGAATAAAGGGGCATGTATCGGGAACAGGATTAGTTCCAAATAAATAAACAAACATGCATAAGATTGTGCTGTAAGAATGGGAGCAAGAAAGTCTGCACTTCAGGTCACATCTCAGCTGAATTAAAATGTCACTTGATAGCTTTAACAAAGCTAAGCTGCTGACTGTCTGCTTTACTCTATTTTCCCCTTGAAGGCCCCCTGCAATGTGGGGAATTTACTAACTTACAAGGCTGGAATAAGAATTATTGCTAAGGTTTATTATTTCTTTTAATGTGCACACAGTTATCTCAAATGCATATTTTTTAAGAGTTAAATCCCTCAGAGGACCCAACCAAAATGGTTTCTGAGCATTTGAGATTTGTGTAAATTGAAAATGCTGAATATCTACAGAACAGCAGGATGTTTTGCATAGCTTAACACCCACTTAAAGCACTGTTTATGTAAATTAACATATGAAACTAAATGAGCTAAAGATCCAGGCATATGACTACAAACATCCATTAATTCTCCCTCTGTACTGACGGTCATTTTTTTTCACCATTTTTGGGATATGTTTTCCTGTACCTCCTCAATTCAGTCTTCTAGGAATTCAGCCATGAAAAATTACATGTTGCCATCTTAACCGCATTCTTTTCATGCTACCCCTGCATCCTCCTTTTGCCAACACATGCAGCTTCATATGTGTAGGAATATGGAATCATTCCCAGAGGTGCGATGTACACTAAGAAGACATACTCAGAGTAATTCAAGAAAAAGAAGAACAGCCACTTCTGAAGGGGAGAACAATTAGCACAAATTAACCCTCCAACATCAAAAGTTGGAGTTTTATTTATGACTCCCTTGTACATACTACAAAAAGGAAGAGAGAGAAATTGCCTTTTTAAAAGGAGACATTCCTTGCATCACAGTGGCTCAGAACCCGTTTGATTTGCTGCACAGATTTGGAATTTTGAGCACATATTGTGGGGATACAGAAGCGGCCAGCATAATAGCACTTGCCGGACACCAAAAGGTCGATGGCTGAAGTTCTTCCTTGCCATCAACTCTAGCCTCATAAAGTTTCCTACAGCAAAGTTCCCCACCCTAGTTTGACTTTTTTTTTCAGGGCAGGTAGCACACTTCAAAACAAGATACTGGAATCTCATCCTTCCCATTCTTATTTTCTAAGAATGCCCAAGGACACAAAAGCATCCTTGGAATGTGGATTAGTGCTTCTTTTGACTCCTCCAAGACCTTCAGCCCACATGCCTCCTACAGCTTCCCTGGTCCTATTTGCAGTAGCATGAGTTTGACACCTTTCAGGGCAAAAATCTCCCAAAAACTTTTCAAGTTCCACACACATATTTAGATATAAAAAATATAATTTTAGATAACTATTTAGATTTAGTTTGCTTTTGGAGGGGTCTTTTTTGTACCCTGCAGCACTCAAGAGTCTGTCAGCTCTGGAATGGGTAATAAATATTGTAAAATAAATACATACATAAATGAAAAAAGCAATTCTTTAAATTTACAACTACCTTTTAAAAAAAATTCAGGTGGGGCCGAGTTCTTGGTGGGGAGCAAGGCCCACACTTAAAATCACCACATCAAAGACCCCAAGCGAAGCATATGAAGTGGCATATCAATTCCAACCATCCTCCTACAGATTAAGAAGGGAGGGTTGGTAAATAAGAAATAGAAGAAGGTGAGTTGAAAATGGCAGGATGGGGTTGCTGTATGTCATGGAAAAATTTGAATCTGGTGGGAATATTGGCCTTTGGGTGATATGAAAGAGGGAAATATGCAAAAGCAATTCCAGAATTCCTGTTACAATTACCTGTACCAGAGTAACAGAAAAGCAAAATATTTCTTGTTGTTTTTCTTTCAGGAAAAGCTGCTTAAGGAAGGGGTGTATATGTTGACCTTGGATGAGCTTATGAAACACTAAGACAAGCTTCTTCTAATTCTCCACAACACTCCTTCCTTGCTTCCTCTTCTTTCTCCTTTTTGTAAAGAGGAGTGGGCCCACCACATTTATTTTCTGTGAATGCTGCTGTGGGGCCTGGAAGCATTCTTAGAAATGAAGATGATGCTAAAAGTTGGGACTTTGCTCTGGAGCATGATAGTTTTCTTCTTGTCATTTGTCAGTTGGAGTGTTGGCACATTGTTGCCTTTATTCACTCCAATGAACTATCCTTGGTCTATAATCGTGGTCTACAAGTGCAGGGCCACAAACTGAATATAATACTGCAGATGATATCTAAGGAGAACAGCAGAAAGTAGAACCATTACTTCTTGCGACTTGTTAACACAGACTAAAATTGTATTAACCTTTTTTACAGTCATATCAGATGGCCGATTCATGGTCTAGACTGCTGATCAAACTGTTGATTCATTGGACTCTGTGTAAAAGGGCATAATACACTCACTTTCAGATAAGAAGCCTGAATTGCTTTCAAATCAAGTGAGAGAAAGAAGCAATAAAATATAAATCTGAGTCTATTTAATCCTTTCTATGAACTGTATTCCACAAGTTAAATTCATGATGTCCATGTATATATACTATTCTCAGTGACTGCTTCATACAACATGCTTAAGAAGGTCAATTAAAGAATCAGTGGTTATTTGCAGACTTCGTACTAAATTTGGTTAATTTTACTCATTGCGGGTGTGTATGGCTTAATATATTGGGTAAAACAGCCCACTTAGCTGTTTATGGTTCAGTGTATTGCAACAACTCAGAAAATGGATTAATTCAGAAACCAGGTTAAGCTGCATTTGGCTTCTAATTGACTGCAGAAGTGGATCCTAATTTTTGTTTTGCTTCTTCTTCATCTCTTACAGCATTGGCCAAAATATTATCCTATGAACCACAACGAAAAAATTGTGCTCTAACAATCAATGTAAAAGAAAAAAAAGTGGTGTGTTAATTTTACTATAAATATATTTCAAAAAGTAAATATAGAACAGTCAACGGCTAATATTCCATGCATTTCAATTTCACTGCTTCTACAAAACCTGCACCCCAGAAGAAGTTTCTGCTTCCTAACAGCAGCTCACCAGGAGCCACCTGCTATGTGAAGAACCGGCTGAAGCCTAGCATGCCCTAAAAGTCCCCCTGACCAACTCACCCCTACTTTTTCTCCTTAGAAATGTCTAGTTAGCATTCCCCCTCCCCCCCTTCTTCAGCTGTGCTTCTGGAGTAAAAAGTGAAAGATGAAGAAGCCCTGAAATGTGACTCATCGCCAGGTAGAAGAGTGGTTTCCAGGCAGACGGTTACAAATTAAAGGTTTGTTTACCTCCAGCATTGCTGGCTTGCTGCAGAGAGGAAAAGGGCCAACAAGCACTCCTTTGCTCTCTGAACAGAGCAAATGGCTCTTCCAAGGCTACCAGATGACAATCCTGGTATTTTTCCACCTTGCCAGCCAAAATGAGCAAATTTTACAAAGGCCAATGCCTGCTAGCATCACCTCCTGAGACTCCTGTCTTTCAGCTACATCCAATGTGAGTATCATCTGGTTCTTCTTTTCACCATCCATGGTTAGCAGTTTTGGGTCTTTAAGACTTGCAAAGTTATACAGAAACTGACTTATGTTAGGCAAAGCCCCTCTAGTTCCATGTTAGCTGTGAAGATACTGGAGACTGGAACTGGGACTTTAGAAACCTAAGAATTTAGCTCACTGGCTGTCAAAAGCTCACTGTAAGCACTGCCTATCAGAAGCTCTCCTGAGTTTCCAGCATAAGATTTTCTAGTCCTATTTGGAGATTGCAGGGGTTTCACCTTGGACCTTCGATCTAGAGCTGGGTCCCATCCCTTGAGTACTGTCAATGCAGTGAGATATCTGTTGTTGGATCTTTAATGATGTAGCTAGATTGAGTTTGGAAATTGAGCAACATTTTAAAATCTGATATGAAATGTATAGATTGAAAGGCACTAAAAGAATTGCATGACCATCACAAGCCATGCATGACCAGTTTGAAAAGATACAGTGTGGCCTTTTCAAACGGGTCTCAAAAAGATCAGTTTCTAAATTATTAATGTAGCATAAATTCTGTGATGTCTCCATGGATGGTGTGACTGGTTGCACAACCTGAAAATTACCTCATGATTTAATAAACATCATGGCCTGAAGTATATTTTGCTATGAAGCAAGATCAATTTTAAGAATATGGTTTCTCTACTTTCCTTATATAAAATAAAATCAACGGTGATAATTTCAAATAGCTTTTTGGAAAGATACATTTACCTAAGGACAACAAATTTTTAAAATATACTGTTTTAAAAATAAAGCCATACAAATTATTATTATTATTTATTTAACTTATATGACCTCTAAATTGCCCTCTATTAGCTGCATATTAATTGCCTCATGCCATTGTTAATTGTATTCAAAGTCAAGTATGGTTTGCTTTCTGCACTGTATGCTTGTTTATGAAATTAATGGAAAAATATTCCAAAGAAAGGAAGCAGAGGAGGAGGTGTGGTGATTAAATAAGATTCTCAATGGTTAGGGTTGTACTTTAGTGGGCCATTGGGTTCATAGCAATAAAAAATACAGAAAAAAGAGAATATCTCTGCACTCCAAATTGTGAATTTATTTCATTTTTCGTAATTTGTACATATTGCAATCTTCTATATTGCTGGAGTTGTACTGCTTTATTCGAAACCCCGACTGTATTGGAGAAGGCTATTTCCTCAGTAGGTGAGATCAAGGACTTCCAGAGTTTGGCTTGTTTAGTTGTAACTCTTTAATGCAGACTTCCCAACCTGGCAACATCTAGACATACGGGACTCTTATAATTCCCAGCTGGTATGATACCCTGGAGAAGATGCTGATGCTGGGGAAGGTGGAAGGTGGAAGGCAAAAGGAAGAGGGGCCGATGGATGATATTTTGGAGGTGACGGACTCGAGCTGGGAGTGGTGATGGCCGACAGGAAGCTCTGGCATGGGCTGGTCCATGAAGTCAGGAAGAGTCGGAAGCGACTGAACGAATAAACAACAAATGGTCGAAATACAATGAAGTTGTCTACTCATACACACCATACTATTAATGATAGTGGCAAGCCCTTCCTAGGGCTGTGCTGACCAAAACACAGCTTTAATTGAGGAGGGCAAATATAGACTCTGATCTAATAGCATGTAATAATATGGTTTGCTTCATTGTGGGATGGGCAGCAGTTGCTAGGATCCCTGGATGTTCTTCTCACCAACTGAGGGTGAAGTAGCACTTTAGAATAATGGGAAAGTGGGGAAGAAAGTCATCTAGGAAAACCAACAAAGGTCAGGATGAGGATGTGAACATGCTTGCTTACAAAGACTTAGGTGTGGGATACCTGTACCCCTCTGGAGCAACTGGCATGTATGTCACTGCAGCACCAGTATCACTGGAAAGAGCCACATCAAGAGCAACAAGGAACGTTTCATCAATGGGTTAATATAAGGAGGCATACGAATTGTGATTTGAATATGATAGATGAAGAAGTGTATCCTTCTGTAGTTATGACAGCTCTAAAATAATCAGCTGAGCTCCTTTTTCAGGCATTCCTACCAAGAAGTATTACATGGCATTGTTTCTTCCCCAGCATATGGTGCTACATTTTCAACTGTTGTGAATGTTTTATCTTCAGTTGTAATGGTTTATTAACATGCATGCTGCTGAGAGTTGCTTCAGTGACTGGGGTGGCTAATAAATTGATTAAGTCCATGAATCAGAAAGCAAGGCAGGTGGTTCCCAGAGAAAGGCCCCTTGGGGCAGTTTCCCTCTCTGGAGAGGCTCACCAGGTGCTTGCTTTGGTTCTTTTCATTGCCAGATGAAAACTTCTTCATCTTCCTACCTCTTTTGGTGTTTCGGAACTTTAATACTATAATTGTGATTTTATGCTTTACCTGTCGTACTGTTCTCAGCTTAGATTTTAACAATGCTTTATGCTGTTTATTCATTTTTAGACAGTTTTTTTTAAAAAAATATGTTTTAACTCCTTGTAACTCCTGTTACTGTGGATAATAATATAATTAGTCAATAATTATTATAGGCTTTCTGACTGCTAATTGTTTTTGGGCAGCAACAGGGTAGAGGTGTCTGCAGGGGGGGGGGTCAAAAAATTTGAGATAGAGGCCCCCACCCTGTGATCAAAGCCTCACCTTTTCTCACATCTTGCCCATAAAACGGGATTCAATGTGCCCTGCTGACTTGATCTTTCAAACCTTCGAGAGCCACGGGATCTGTCCTCTCTAAAGGAAAGCCATCCTTCCAGGCACCTAGGCTGGAGTTGGCAACCTGCCTTTGGGTGTGTCCAATCATAAACCACAGGAGGCCACCCTTTGTTTTGCTAATCCTTGGTTATCTGCAAGCACAATGGCGCCCATGCTTGTATTTTCCCTCCTGTCCAGCTGTCCTGTGACTTCGCCTCTGTCCCCAAGGAATTTCTTCTTCCCTGCTGCTCAGACCTGGCCTTCTCTTCTTACCCTCTGCCTCGTGGTGGTGGCAGCGGTGGCTGTTGCTGAATTATCTCTGACTCAGGAAGAGCTCCTGCCAGGAGCAAGTGTTCATCCTGAGGATCACATGGATGCCAAGCTGGGCAATTATTCTGTTCCACTTGGCACCAGCAGCCTGATTTTTAAACAAGATAAACGTGTAGGATTTGAACAGAGAGAAAGAGAACAAGCTGAAAGAAAGGGTTTGGATCCTACAGTAGCCAGGAGTTAAAGGATTACTCAGCTTAGAAATTTTAAGGCAGGTAGGAAAAACAAAATCCTCACAGAACCCATGCCAAAGAAATTCACTGTCTCCGAAGCAAATGCTCTAGAAAGGCTGAGCACAAAAACAATTGCCAAGCATTATCTTGGAAGAGCATCTTGGAAGGTGCACAGCAAAGTGTACCCGATGCATGTAAGGGGCAGAATGAGAGTGGGAATCCGTTTATAATTACATTGCTTAGTCTACCCTTTATTCAAGGAGCCCAGGATAGTGGTGTTTGTATATGTGTGCGGGGAGTGTTTATATATACTGTATATGCATGGTTTTATTATTTCTCTTTTATTTTATAATGTTCAAAGTAAGCCAGGCTGGGTTGGAATGACCGGCTTTATATATCATATTAACGTCTGCTTAACCTCTGCTCCTGGAATACTAAACAAATTCGGTTAAGTTGTCCAAACAAATAAACTATATTGTGCATAATATAATGGCCTGGTTCACACAACCTGCTAAGATAAAATGTGAGCTCATGTTTGCCTTCCCAGCTAGGTGGCAGCAGGGATCTTTACCGTATACTCCTGTTTTTGCACATTTTCATTCCTTTTGCAAATTGGCAAATTTTTGCAAATCAAGCCAATAAGAAGCCCAAGACTTTCCAATGACTTCCATGGTTGACTGAAGATTTGAATCAGGGTCAGCCTGGTGTTAAGGAATGTGAACAATTTTTTTGTTTTAAAATAGGAAGGGTATCACTAAGAACAAAAGTAGGAAAGAAGGTAGAAGAATGCAAAAAAGGTTGGCAAAATCTTTTTTCCTCTACCAGGGTACTAGCACCATTATCTGCCATGCAGCTTCTGTTACTTAATAGGTATTTAAACAAGAGGAGCTAGCTGTTCACAAGCAGTTCATAAACAGCTGGTCATAAACAGTGGTAGAACCATTGTGGGCAAAACCAGAAGATCAGGAAAAGAACAGGCAGGGACTGTTGAAAAGGCAAACTCCAAGAAAGCAGATAGTTTCAAATCCAATCTGCTCGGACAAAACTGGCCTAGAGAGATTATGTTAGGATTTGGGGGTTTTAGGGACAAAGGCCTGTTGGGTTATCTAGTTCTGACTTCTGATCTCTGACATTGTTCATAGGAAAACAGCAAACAATCTGAGAAGTGGGCCCCTTTGCCAACGATGGGGAGTCAGGAAAATCCCCGAGGTAGTCCTTCTTGACTGCCCCTTTGTTCTTAAGCAGTTTTCTCTGCTATCTGCTCCACCAATACATCTTTATTCTAATACAGGGTTTCCGAAACTGTGAGGTGTACCTCCCTTGGGGAGGTGCAGACAGAGTCCAGGGGACATGTGAGGAACCTTTTAGTTACACTGCTACAATAAATCCACCTTTCCCAAAGTTTCATTGAATTGTTTTCATTGTTCATTTGTGTTCATTGTGATGTTTGGATTTTTAGGGGAGGTATGTACATTAAGGTTACACTAAAGGGAGGTGTGATGGCAAAAAGTTTAGGAATACCTGTTCTAATAGATCTGGAGAACATCAGGTTAGGAAACATATCTTGAAGCTAGGAAATATTGCTTTTAAGGCTTGGAAAATTTGCTCTAAATTCCCTTCTAGAATTAAAATCCATTTAAGTTGGTAAAAAATTAAATAGTCTTGATTGGTTCAGAGTAGACTTGGGTTTTTCCCCCATACTCATACTAAGATTCTTGTTCTTCCTCCAATGAGCTGGGTGTAGACTTAGACATGCTTAGATTAGACCCACTGAGATTATGAAACTTAGGTTCATCATAATTAACTCATTAACTGGGGGACTTGTGTTCAAAGGGTCTGCTCTACTTATGAATAAGACTGCCTCTGGCTTATTATTTCTTGGATTCCCAAGTACTGTCCCATGCAGATAGCAGTCAAGCCTAGACTTGCTTCCTGTAATAGGAGCCAAATTAGATAAAAAGAGGGTTGTGTGTACACCCCTGAACCTTATTCTTGAGCAACCTTCTTTTTCCTCCAGTGGAGATATTATAGGTCTATTAATTAGGGCTTAATCAGTATCTCCAGTATTGGCAGGCAGTGCTTAAGGCCAAAACAGAAGTGGCATAGAAAAGCCTGTTTTGCCAGGATGCATTTCATAAACAAACTGTACAGACATACTGTACATACAAACATACATACATATCCAATACACTATTCCATTTTCAGGGTAAGTATTGTTATGTATATAGGGGCGTGGTGGCTCAGCGGGTAAGACGCCAGGCTTGTTGATCAGAAGATTGCAAGTTCGGAGGTTCGAATCCCTAGCCCTGCGTGCGGAGTGAGCTCCCGCACTAGCTCCAGCTCTTGCCAACCTAGCAATTCGAAAGCATGCAAATGCAAGTAGATTAATAGGTACCACTTCGGTGGGTAGGTAACAGCGTTCCGCGCGTGTCATGCAGCCACATGACCGTGGAAGCGTCTTCGGACAATGCTGGCTCTTTGGCTAACAAATGGAGATGAGCACCGGCCCCTAGAGTCGGACACGACTGCACAAATGTGCGGGGGGTACCTTTACCTTTACCTATTGTTATGTATACTTAATAACTTAATCTGCATGTAGTTTTGCAATTAATCACACTATATTCCCCTTTGTGCAGGGAAACAAAAATGACATTCTTCCAATCATTAATCACAGATGCAGTCTTCACATATAGTACACATTAAACAAATGACAGCTGCTCCATAAAAAAACCACATCAATTTTTAAACATATCTCCAGTTATACCATCTACACATGCAGCCTTACCATTTTCAACATTCCCACAGCATTTATGAATTCCTTTTCATCAATTATTTTTCTGACATGCTAACTTTGATAGCATTTGTTTCAGTTCCACCCTTCAATATATTAGGATCATTCCCATGCAAATCTATAGAACATTCCTTAGAGCAGGGGTCCCCAACCTTTTTGGCACCAGGGACTGGTCGTGGAAGACAATTTTTCCACAGACCGGGAGGGTGGGGTTTGCAGGCAGGAGCCAATTGCATGCACCGGGGGGCGGGGTTGGCAGGCGGGAGCCAATCGTGCACACTGGGGGGGCAGGGTTTGCAGGCAGGAGCCAATTGCATGCACCGGGGGGCGGGGTTGGCAGGCGGGAGCCCCGCAGCCTACTTGTTAACAGGCTGCGGCCCACTAGTGGGCTGCGGCCCACAGGTTGAGGACCCCTGCCTTAGAGCATGTCCTCTCTTCATCCCAAATAATTTCTTCATTTTTATGTTTAATCCCATTCATTTTGCTAGATACACCTTGTTTAGCTTTTGTCATCCACTTCCAAAAAAAATTGTTTGTTTCTTGAAATCATCCTGCATTTTCTCTGCCTCTTTTAATCTTAATTGTTCCTTGTTCTCCTTGACTACATTCTCTGAAACCATCTTTTGATTTCAATACAAATTGTACAATATCTTTCTCTCATTCTTTTTGCAGCAATCATTTTCTTACATGCATTTTTCTCATCTACAGCCTCTTTCACTTCATCATGCCACCAATCATTTTTTCAGACACCACACATTCCTGTGGCACCCTGTAACATAATTCTTTTCATTCCATTCCAAGCTGTGTCCATATTTCCTTTCCTTGAGCCCACTTTCCATTCATTCTGGTGGGAGATTAATCTATTTTTAAAATCTTTTTCATACAAGTCTTGTACTTTCTCTTCCTGGAGTCATTCTACATTCATTCTAGCTTCTTTTATTCTTTCCTTTTCTTCAATGTCTATTGTTTCTCAGTTATTATTATTTGTCTCCTAACACTACTAAAATGGTTTGCCTCATATTCATATCTCCTCATAACCCTTGTATCCTTCACTCATTCTTTCAATCTTGGATCAGCTCCACTCCACAAGACTTGACCACCTTCATTCAGATTTATTGCATCCTTTTGCTTTCTCTTTGTTTTACACACATCCAGCACAATCCATTTTTTGTTTGGTTTCATTCATTAATTCATGCTCTTTGCTGTTTACTCCTCTTACATTCCAAGTTGCAATCTATGCCAGGGTCTATCATTAGATGGGCCCATAGATAGATAGTGATCTATATCACCTATTATTTGTTGTTGTTCAGTCATTTAGTCGTGTCTGAATGGGGAAGACTAGAGATCTCTTCAAGAAAATCAGAGATATCAAGGGAATGTTTTGTGCAAAGATGGGCATGATAAAGGACAAAAAAGGCAGGGACCTAACAAAAGCAGAAGAGATTAAGAAGAGGTGGCAAGAAAACACAGAAGAGCTATACAAGAAAGATCTTAATGTCCCTGATATCCACGATGGTGTGGTCACTGACCTTGGGCCGGACATCCCAGAGAGTGAAGGCAAGTGGGCCTTAGGAAGCATTACTAACAACAAAGCTAGCGGAGAAGTCAGTATCCCAGCTGAGCTATTTAAAATCCTAAAAGATGATGCTGTTAAAGTGCTGCACTCAATATGCCAACAAATTTGGAAAACTCAACAGTGGCCAACAGGATTGGAAAAGGTCAGTTTATGTTCCAATTCCAAAGAAAGGCAATGCCAAAGAATGCTCAAACTACCGTACAATTGCGCTCATTTCACATGCTAGCAAGGTTGTGCTCAAAATCCTACAAGCTTGGCTTCAGCAGCATGTGAACTGAGAACTACCAGAAGTGCAAGCTGGGTTTCGAAGAGGCAGAGGAACTAGAGATCAGATTGCCAACATTCGCTATAGCTTTAGTTAATCCAGGCTTTCAGACAACACTTTTTAATAAGATAAAGAAGGTGTGGACTAAGTTACCAACCTTAAAGCCAATCCTCACTTCCTGCTGCCCCAGCAGGAGGACAGGCCACCTACCACTTTAGGAGGGCAGGAATGGATGATATCATCTTCAGCCTGGCCTTAAATTGCCGGGAAGGCAACCTCCACCAGAGTTACTGGCTCTGCATTGAAACTACTGTTTTTTCTTTACTGCTGCGCTTTATTCCACTTTATGAATTTGCCTCCAGTTGAACTGGCTGGTGTGTGCTCTGGCAGGTACTGCTCTCTGTTGGCAACAGTCATTTTGAATTTGGTTTCTAGGATGATGTTAAAAAAAACTCAGAAGCAGAATGGTGAAATGGCTGTTGTTTGCTGGGTTCCCCCCCCCCCCATTTTAACTGGGTGACAAGAGTTCTGCCAAGTTTTTCCTCCTAGCCCAAGTGGGGGGATGAAACGTGGCTTTTTTTTCAGCAGTCCTCAAAAGACATGCTTGTAGAAAGGAAAGACCTTAGTGCAGAGCTTTCCAAACTTTTCATGTTGGTGACACACTTTTTAGACCTGCATCATTTCGCGACACACTCTTACAGCAGGGCACAAGGCAGGCACTAGGACCTGCGTGGAATCACAGCAGGTTTGGAGGCAGCAAGGCACAAGGCAGGCACTAGGACCTGCGTGGAATCCTGGCAGGGCTCGGAGGCAGCAGCAGCCGCGACACACCCAGACACTGCAGCTGACACACTAATGTGTCGCGACACACAGTTTGGAAAGCTCTGCCTTAGCGTTTGCTTTCCTGGCAGAGGTGGGAAGGAAAAGGAAGCAGGAGAATCCATCCGGGTGCCCAGACAAAACCCCTGGCCATCACTATGGCCAAAATAGATGAAGGGCTGGAATCCCGGTGGGACCCCTTATGCCAGCTTCACGACTAGACAGTTTGCACATGGGTGACAAATTGATGAAGTGTGCACTAGAGAAAAAAACCCTTAGTCATGCTGATGCCACATGCAGCATTCCTTGATAGCAATGAGGGCAGTACTGGTCATATGTCTATGAAGGTTCTCAGTCATCCAGGTGGAATTGTCTGTAGCTTGAATCATGTCAACTGGATTTCTATTTTCTCAGTGGAAACGTTTCGCTCCTTATCCAAGGAGCTTCTTCAGTCTGAGCAAAGTTAGTAAGGGAATCCTTAAATATGTTTCTAGGTGGCTGTGTGACCTTGCACCTGGGGCTAGGTCATGGTTATTTTGAGATGTTATTTCTAAGTCCCTTTATCATCTAAAGGAGGATCGTTAAGATCACCATGCTGCTGTTGAGCTTGCGAAATGGTCTTAATCTTCCTAGGCACAGAAGACAAAGCAGGAAGGAAAATAGGTGAAAGATTGTGCCTGAGGCCCCCACCTCTATTCAAGGAAGGATTTTCCAAGTTGGCATAAATGGATCCCTTGACCCCTCTCTCAAACCACCTCTCTTCTCTGTCTAAAATGTGAACATTTATGTCCTCAAATGAGTGTCCTTTTTCCTTTAGATGAAGATAAACTGCTGACTCTGGTCCTGTGGTGTTACTTCTCCTGTGTTGGGCCATCCTCCCAAACAACCTTTGTACAGGAGGATGGCCCAACACAGGAGAAGTAACACCACAGGACCAGAGTCAGCAGTTTATCTTCATCTAAAGGAAAAAGAAAAATCCAGACTTTCACTTCCGGGTTCTGGTCGGAGCACAGCGAAGAACTGGGGCTCCTTAGCCTCGGTTCCACGGCTAAGCTGTTTGCAGCGATTTGGGAGAAGAAATCGCTGGAAAAATCACACTCGAAGAGAGTGTGATCGGAAGATTAACCACAAAGGGTCTCTGAAGTAAATGCCCTCCCCCGACTCCTGTAATTTCCACTGCGGGAGGAGGGAGATGGAGCAATGAAAGGAGACTGGGAAAAAAAACGGGGCTCTGCAGCAGCCGTGATTCTAACAGATAAGTAGCTGGCCCGACCAGGCTTTTAGTCACTTTTTTTTACTTTTAAACATTATTATTTTTTTATTAAGTGCTAAGATTTGTATCTGGACTTGATTTATATTTGCTGGTGCTATATTTTTTTCTTGTTAATGGAAGAATAAACGGTGGGAAGAGAAGCTAAGTGGCTTTGCTAGAAGTGAAAGTGACTTTTACTATTATTTCAGTTTGGTTTGAGTTTTTTACTTATGGACAACTATTGGTATTTCTATTTTTGCTCTCTGGAATACTATATTAAAGCTTGGATTTAAATGGAGTGATTAATACTTTATTTTTTAAGATTTTGATGTTGGGATTACTGAACCCTATTAAAAACTCTTTTATATATACAAGTTCCTCTTTTTCTTTTTGAACTTTGAACTCTGTTTGGATTTATTTTTCTGAAAAAGTCAAGTTATTTAACGTTTAATTTGGATTATTGGATTATTATATGGAAAGTAGAGGCTTTTTTACATGTCTCTAGCAACATTTTTTCTTTTTGACTTGTGGTTGGATTGAAGAATTACAAGTGGGAAGGTGAAACCCTGGGAATATTTACTATTCTTATCTTTGATTTTGACTACAGGAGAACAAAAAGTCCTAGGCTTTTATCCTTTGAAACACTGTGGACTTTTATATATAAGGGATTATAAATGACCTAAGAGGAAAAATTTTAAAGGAGCCTAGTTCTCTCTTTCTTTTTCCTTAACCTTTTGGATATTTGTTTTTTCACCTTTTCTTTTTTCTTTTTATTATTTGTAAAAGAATTTTTAATTTTTTTTTTTTAATTTTTTCCCCTTTTTTAAATAATTTTTGTTATATTGTTATATGGTGCTTTTTCCCCTTTTCTCCCTTTTTTCTTCTTTTTTGCAGGGCTATGGCGTCTTTGGGAACGAGACGGGCGGAGAAGGAGAAGAAGAAGGAGACTGGAGGACCACCTATTGATTCTGCTACACCTGCTACATCTGCCTCAGAAGCTTTATTACCAGAAATGAAAAAGATATTAGAAGCTGTTGCAACACTAAATAAGAAAATGGATGATCAGAATACAGCAATAAATAAGAAAATGGATGATCAGAATACAGCAATAAATAAGAAAATGGATGACCAGAATACAGCAATAAATAAGAAAATGGATGACTCCACGAAGCAGATGGAAGATCAGATTACAGCATTAGACAAAAAAATGGACGATATGAAGAAAGAAATAACCCGAGAGATTAAGCAAGATTTTAAAAAAGAAATTCAAACAGTTAAGGAAGTGGTCAATTCTCTGTCAGGAGAACTTAAAGATACGCAAAGCCAGATGCAAAAATTAGAAGATAAATCAGAATATGCTATTAAAGAGATTGAACATAATCTAGATATCACAGCTTTAGCAGAAATGAGAGAGAAGGAGCACATCTTGAGATTTAGAGCAATTCCAGAACAAGTAGATGAAAATGTGAGAGAAAGGATGACTTTTGAATTAGCTAAATTTTTGGAGACAAGAGAACAAGATTTAGATTTGGAGATAGACAAGATATTCAGAGTAAACTCACGTTATGCTAAGGAAAGAAAAGTCCCTAGAGACATATTGATATATTTTGTAAGAAAAGTGACAAAAGAGCAAATCTTAAGGAAGCATTATAATACTAGATTAAATATAGAAGGGAAGGAAATAATTGTATTAAAAGAAATTCCCTTGAGAATAATTAGGAAAAGAAAAGACTATTCTTTCCTTACAGACAAATTAAGGCAACATAGTATTTCATTCAGATGGGAAAAATTGGAAGGCGTATCGTTTGAGTTTAAAGGACAGAGATTCAAAATAACTTCCATTTTAAAAGCAAAAGCTTTTTTAGAGAAATACAAGAAAGAAATGGGTTTACCAGAAGGAGAATTGACAAAAGGAGGAGAAACATCGAAAGACAAAGAGAAGACTGAAGATCTATCTGAGAAAGGAGCTACAGGTGTGGACTTAACAAAGGGATTTTAAAGAATAAAACACCAATGGAACTTAAATATCTGACATGGAATATTAATGGAGCCAATGCTCCACAAAAAAGAAGAAAGATATTTCATTTTTTGAAAAAACAGAAATTGGACATAAGTTGTTTACAAGAGACTCATATTTGTAAAAAAGATACTAAATATTTGATTCAAAAACAGCTTGGAGAAGAATTTATTTCGGCTGGATATAAAAAAACTAAAGGGGTAGTCTTATATGTACAACCAAAGTTAAACCCAAAATTGATATTGGCTGATGAAGAGGGTCGATACATTGTAGTAGAAATTAACATACAAGGAACTAAAACACTGATAGTTGGACTTTATGCACCGAATATGGATAAAGGAGTATTTTATAAAAACCTGATGGATAAACTTTTGGACTTAACTTATGACAATTGGTGTTTCATGGGGGATTGGAATGGGGTAATTTACCCCAGATTGGATAGACAGTCACAAAAAGAAGTGAAGCAAACACAGGGAAAATTGCCACAAACATTTTTCGACTTGAAAGAGATGTTGGATTTACAAGACATTTGGAGATGTATGAATGGGACTTCCAGAGAATTTACATATTATTCAGAGAGATTTAAATCACATTCTAGAATAGATATGATTTTGATATCTAAAAATTTGATGATGGATATTAACAAAGTTGATATATTACCTAAGACTTTATCAGATCATAATCCAGTAATGTTGACTCTTAAAGGGAAACGGAATGTATTTAGATGGAGATTGAATGAGTCACTACTACGGAATAATGATGTAGTTGATGTATGCAAAAAAAAATTAAGAGAATATTTTCAATTTAATTTGAACAAAGGGACTAATATTCAAACTGTATGGGAAGCCAGTAAAGCATATATGAGGGGTTATTTTATTCAATACAATGCTCAAATGAGGAAGAAAAAACAAAAAAGAATTCAATTGATTTTAGATGAAATTAAAAGTAAAGAGTTAGATTTGAGAGATAAACCAATGGATGACACTTTGCTCACTCAAATTAAATTTCTACAAAAGCAAATATCAATGATATTAACTCAAGAGATAGAGACTCAAATGAAATTTACAAAACAAAAATATTTTGAATATGCAAATAAACCAGGTAGATGGCTGGCTTATAAATTGAGGAAACAAAGACAAAAGAATATGATTACTAATATTCAACATGAAGGAAAAACTCTGGTGAATAATATGGACATTCAAAAAACCTTTCATGACTATTATTCTAAATTATATAAAAAACAAGATGTCAACTTGGATGAGATTGAAGAATATTTGAATAAACAAAAACTAACTGTTCTTAATGACCAACAAAGATTGATATTAAATAATGTTATAACAAAAGAAGAATTGATAAAAGCTTTTAAGAAAATTAGTAGTGGAAAAGCTCCTGGACCGGATGGATTGTCAGCAGCCTACTATAAATGTTTTGAAGAGGATTTATGTCTACCTTTGCAGAAGACTATGAATTCTATTTTGGAAACAGGAATTATGCCTGAAACTTGGAAAGAAGCACATATAACATTGATACCCAAAGAACAACAGGATTTAACATTAACTAAAAATTACAGACCAATATCTTTATTGAATAATGACTATAAGATATTTACAACGATATTAGCAGAAAGAATGAAGAATATACTTAAGGATTTTATTCATCAAGACCAAACTGGTTTTCTACCCAAAAGACAAATTCATGACAATGTCCGAAACATAGTAGACGTAATTGAATATTTGGATCAACACTATGATAAACAAGCTGCCTTGATATTTATTGATGCTGAAAAAGCCTTTGACAACTTAAATTGGCCTTTTATGTTCAAAGTTTTGGAAAATATGAATTTTGGAGGAAATTTTATAAAATGGATTAAATCAATATATACTCCACAATTTGCCAAAATAATTGTTAATGGAGAATTTAGTAAGCCATGTGAAATACAAAAAGGTACTAGACAAGGTTGTCCATTATCTCCACTTTTGTTTATATTGGTATTAGAGGTTTTACTTAGAGATATTAGACAAGATGATGGTATCCATGGTATTAAAGTTAAAAAAGAAGTTTATAAACTAAGAGCATTTGCTGACGACCTAGTCATTACTTTGGAGAATCCACTAGAAGGAATTGAAATATTAATACAGAAACTAAAAGACTTTGGGTCGCTAGCAGGGTTCAAAGTGAATTTACAGAAGACAAAAGTTTTGACCAAAAATATGGATTACCACCAACAAGAGAAATTGAAAGAAATAACAGGATATTCAATGGAAGAAAAAGTAAAATATTTGGGAGTATATTTAACAACTAAAAATGTTAAGTTGTTTAAGAATAATTATATTCCACTTTGGATGGATATTAAAAAAGATTTGGAACATTGGGAAAAACTGCAATTATCATTATTAGGTAGAATTTCAGCAATTAAAATGAATGTTTTGCCAAGAATTTTATATCTTTTTCAAACACTACCTATATTGGCATCAGAAGAACCTTTTAAACAATGGCAGCGAGATATTTCTAAGTTTATTTGGCAAGGGAAAAAACCAAGAGTAAAATATAAAGTATTGCAAGACTCTAAAGAAAGAGGAGGACTAGGTCTACCGGATTTGAAATTATATTATGCTGCTTGTTGCTTGGTTTGGATTAAAGAATGGATAGTTTTGAAAAATGAAAAATTATTGAATTTGGAAGGACATGAATTAAGATATGGATGGCATGGATATTTGTGGTACGATAAAGTTAAAGTTAATGTGGACTTTAAAAACCATTATATTAGAAGATCCTTGTTAAGAATCTGGAATAAATATAAATTAATCTTATGTTATAAAAGACCCTTATGGATTTCTACACAAGAAGCATTCTACAGAACAGAAGTAAGAAATAAAGATAAATGGTTAACCTACAAAGACTTTTTAAAGAAAGAACAAGGACAATATATAATTAAATCAATAGAAGAATTGGTATCAGAGGGATACAGTTTTCAATGGCTTTCATATATGCAGCTCGTAGAGAAATTTAAATTAGATAAGAAAGACCTTGAATTTGAACAAACCAAATCGGAATTTGAGATACAACTATGTGAGACAGATGATCATCTAATTGCAAAAATGTATAAATTATTGTTAAAAGGTGAAATGGTAGAGGAACAAGTTAAAGACTGTATGATTAAATGGGCTAAAAATATTGGCCATAATATTCAAATGCAACAATGGGAAGATATGTGGACCAAAGGGTTAAAATTTACTTTGTGTTATAATTTAAAAGAAAACTTTTATAAGATGATGTACAGATGGTATATGACCCCACAAAAACTTTCTAAAATGTATGGAAATGTCTCCAACTTATGTTGGAAATGTAAAAAAAAAGAGGGGTCTTTTTACCATATGTGGTGGACATGTGAGACTGCAAAGAAATTTTGGACTCAAATACATGCATTGATGCAAAATATATTACAAATTCGAGTTCCATTTAAACCGGAATTTTTCTTACTGGGAATAATTGATGGACAACCTGGGAAGCAATTTACAAGGATTATGCAATACATGATTACAGCAGCAAGACTTATTTTTGCACAAAATTGGAAAAACCAGATATCGCCTACAATACAAGATTGGATGTTAAAATTGATGGATATGGCAGAGAATGATAAACTGACATGTTTATTAAAAGAAAATCCAAATAATTATTTCCTTAAAGAGTGGAAACCATTAACTGACTATTTACAAGATGCGGGAGGGGCAAAGCTTATATGGGGATTTGAAGATTAAAATATATATATATTGATGTAATAGACAAGAAATATTCTTTAATATTATATATAGACCTAGCATGTAAGATAAAATTTTTAAAATACCATGACCAGATACAAATCGGAAGTTGACCAAATTCTGTTTCAGCTTTATCTTTTTTTCTTTTTTCCTTTACTACACTTTTTTATCTTTTCTTTTTTCTTGATTTGTATTTCCATTTTCTTTTCTGTTTCAAACTTTTATCTATGTAAAATTAAAATCTAATAAAATTTGTTAAAGAGAAAATATAAATCCAGTTGACATGATTCAAGCTACAGGCAGTACTGGTCAGTTTTAGTATATTTTGGCCAGCATGCCATAAGTGCAACCAAAGTCCATTTTACCTCAGCTGGACTTCTGCTATTCTATGCAAGCTAACAACTCTCATCTAGACCATTTTAGAAGTCAACACACTGTTGCTCACATTCCATCAATAAGAGGTATATCAAGTTTATTGACACACACTCAGGACACATAAACCTACTGTGTTTTAGGAGCATCATATCAGTTTTGCTTCTTGGATCATAAGCTTTCCTACTGTGCTGGAAAGCAAAACATACAAGCAGACTTTGAAGAAACAGCAGGAGGTTTTGAATCACAACTATGTAAGAGAAAGGAACTTAACTGTTTCCTTGATGCTGTTTTCCTGATCAAATCCTGCCCCCCTCTCCCCTCCAGCTGTTGCCTAGTCTTGCTATGAAAAGAAAAGAAAGGAAACTAGACAACTGTCTGTTTCATGCCAGTATTTTTTTTCCCTGTTGCAGTGCAAAATATATTTAAACTTGGGCAGGGGGCGTGTTATGTTAGCAAAATAGTAGAATTGGTAAACATAGTTGCCTCTCCCTTAATAAGTAAAAGGTAAAGGTTCCCCCCGGCACATTTGTGCAGTTGTGTCCGACTCTAGGGGCCGGTGCTCATCTCCGTTTGTTAGCCGAAGAGCCAGCATTGTCCGAAGACACTTCCATGGTCATGTGGCTGCATGATGCGCGCGGAACACTGTTACCTACCCACCTAAGTGGTACCTATTCATCTACTTGCATTTGCATGCTTTCGAATTGCTAGGTTGGCAAGAGCTGGAGCTAGTGCGGGAGCTCACTCCGTAGGCAGGGATAGGGATTCGAACCTCCGAACTTGCGATCTTCCGATCGACAAGCCTGGTGTCTTACCCGCTGAGCCACCACGCCCCTTCTCCCTTAATAGCTCTGCTCTAATCAAAACGGGAAATCCATTTCACACGTATGACTGCTATAAAGTGATATATTTATGAATTCCCCATGTCATGTCAATTTGGCTCTCCAACAAGGGAAAGGAGGTAGAACTACTAGGTACAACTCTGGACCAGTTTTTCAGCAATTTATCTCAATCAGCCTCAAATAATGTGGAAAGCACAATAGTCTTAAGTAAAAGGAGAGAACATTTTCTCTTTTATTGTTATTTTTAGATAGTGTTATTAGTGTTAACCGCCCAGAGTCTGCCATGGTAGAGATGGGCGGGGATAAATCCAAATAATAATAAATGAAATAAATAAAAATAGTGTGCATAAGAGCCAGTTTGGTGTAGTGGTTTAAGGCACCTGGTTAAAAACCTGGAGACTGTGAGTTCTAGCCTTGCCTTAGGCACAAAGCCAGCTGGGTGACCTTGGGCCAGTCATTGTCTCTCAGCCCTAGGAAGAAAATAATAGCAAACTGATTCCAAAAAATATGAGAGCCAGTTTGGTGTACTGCTTAAGGCATCAGACTAGAAACCAGGAGACTGTGCGTTCTAGTCCCACCTTGGGGACAAAGCCAGCTGGGTGACCTTGGGCCAGTCACTCTCTCTCAGCCCTAGGAAGGAGGCAATGGCAAACCTTGCCAAGAAAACTGCAGGGACTTGTCCAGGCAGTCTCAGAGAATCGCACACAATTGAATGGATTAAAAAAAAAATAGTGTGCGTGGCATTATATAAAGTATGAGAGAGCAAGCCCTTGCCCAAAGGAACTTGTGAAATCAGCTGTTCAACAGCAGAGGAACAGGAGTTCTGCTAGAATAGACTATAGAACAAAATATAATAACATACAATAATCTCAGCGAGTAAGACGCCAGGCTTGTCGATCGGAAGATCGCAAGTTCGGAGGTTCAAATCCCTAGCCCTGCGTGCGGAGTGAGCTCCCGCACTCGCCCCAGCTCTTGCCAACCTAGCAATTCGAAAGCATGCAAATGCAAGTAGATGAATAGGTACCACTTCGGTGGGTAGGTAACAGCGTTCCGCGCGCGTCATGCCGGCCACATGACCGTGGAAGCGTCTTCAGACAACGCTGGCTCTTTGGCTAACAAACGGAGATGAGCACCGGCCCCTAGAGTCGGACATGACTGCACAAATATGCGGGGGGAACCTTTACCTATTTAGAATAGACCATAGATTAACATAGCTCTCCTACAACAGTAGAAGAAAGAGAGGTAAACAAGGAAACAATAGGTTGTGTTTCATATATGAGTAAATATAAACAATCATGATAGGCTAGAATAATCTGAAAATAATTGAATGAATCTGAATTTACCTTTTGAAGTAGAAATCAGATGAGGGATAACAAGCCAAGAGGTCTGTGAATAGTAATTGGTTACAAGCTGAGTATGAGTCAGAAGTTTGATGTGGTTGTGAACAGTGCAAACTGAATTTGGCTAGATCATTGAGAAGGTTGTGTGAATTAATAGGGAACTAGAAACTAAGTCCCAGGATATGGTAAAAAAAAACGTCAAGATGGTGGCTGTGATGTTGCGATCAAAGTTGTTCCTGTTTTTTTTATGTACATCACCAAATTGACGTTTCTATTACCACACCTTACAGACATCCCTGCTAAGTCCTATGAAGAAAGTTTGAAGGAACACGAAGTGTTTAACCATGACAGAAGAAGATTGACAGGAGATAATGACAGCACTTTTTAACTATCTAAAAAGAAGTCACACACCTATTTTTTATTGTCCCAAAGTGTAGAACATAGAATAAGGGATTTAACTCACAGCAAGGCAAATTCTAACTATTTAAAAAAAAGAGGAAAAAGGCCCAATGTTGGTGTCACAAACTCAGATAAAGCCAGATGTAGTTACTTATTAATCTATAATACAATATATATGCTTGTTTACAAAGCCATTGTACTACCAACCCTTCTGTGCGCCTGTGAAACATGGACCCTCTACAAACGCCACCTCCAACTTCTTGAAAGATTCCATCAAAATTCTGCAAATTACTTGGGAAGATAGGCGGACTAATGTTAGCGTATTAGAAGAAGCGAAAACCACCAGCACTGAAACAATGATCATCCAACATCAACTTCGCTGGACCGGCCATGTTGTTTGAATGCCTGACCATCGTCTTCCAAAGCAGCTACTTTACTCCCAACTTAAGAATGGAAAACGGAATATTGGTGGACAGCAAAAGAGATTCAAAGACACTCTCAAAGCTAATTTAAAAAAATGTAATATCAGCATTGAGAACTGGGAAGCCCTAACTCATGAGCGTTTCAATTGGAGGTCAGCCTTTATTAAAGGCGCTATGGACTTTGAAGAAGCACGAGTACAGGGCGAAAGGGAGAAAAGAGCTAAAAGGAAGGCCCCGTCAAGCAAACCCTCATCATGACCGTCTCCCACCCGGAAACCTATGCCTGCATTGTGGGAGGTTGTGCGGATCCAGAATTGGCCTTTACAGCCACTTACGGATCCACTGTTAAAATTTTACCCTTGGAAGACAATCTTACTCAGCTACAAGTGATCGCCAATGATGATGATGATGAATGATATATGCTGCTTCCTCCTAAGACTCTGAGTGGCTCATGTCAGATGTAGATGATATGCTCTATAAAATGTATTCATGAGCCAATATGGCTAAAGACACACCAAAAGTTGAATAAGATGGAAAAAGAAAATACAGCTAAGTATTCTGTCCAAATTCATTTTGCCATATGAAAAGGCTCCAAGTGCCCTGCTCGTTTTATAATCTGCTGCCACCTCCTGGCCAGGTTCATGAACTGCACCTCAACTCTGGAAGGTGTGTTTAGAAATGCCCTTCGCTTTCCAGTAACGGTGATGGCAACATCCTGATATCTCCTTCCCTCCCATGGGAGAGACAGAGGATGGAGAGGAGGCCAATTAAACCTTTCTCCATAATCTTGGAGGGACCTGGTATGAGCTTGATTCTTCCAGATAAAAGCTCCATCTGGTACGTGCCTTGAGGTGCAAAAATATTTTGCAAGCAATATGTCTATGGTTCTCAGTCATCCAGGTGGAATTGTCGGTAGCTTGAATCATGTCAACTGGATTTCTATTTTCTCAGTGGAAACGTTTCGCTCCTTATCCAAGGAGCTTCTTCAGTCTGAGCAAAGTTGGTAAGGGAATCCTAAATATGTTTCTAGGTAGCTGTGTGACCTTACACCTGGGGCTAGGTCATGGTTATATTGAGATGTTATTTTAAGTCCTTTTATCATCTAAAGGAGGATTGTTAAGATCACCATGCTGCTGTTGAGCTTGTGAAATGGTCTTAATCTTCCTAGGCACAGAAGACAAAGCAGAGAGGAAGATGGGGGAAAGATTGTGCCTGAGGCCCCCACCTCTATTCAAGGAAGGATTTTCCAAGTTGGCATAAATGGATTCCTTGACCCCTCTGTCTAAAAAATTTTGCAAGCAAATACTGCATGGTATTTTCTCCCTTTCCAAAGAATCAGGAAAACAGTAAAAAGGAGGGAGTGTACTGTCTAGGGTTGTTTATTGTTCACTCAGCATCTCAAGTTATGCCTTTCATAAATAGGGAAGATGTAAGTGAAAGGTTGCGCTTCTGCTCCCTTTTTCAGGGAACTGAGATATCTTATCAGTGTGCCTTGCTTCCATTTTTAATCAGCCTTTACATGGGACATTAAGTTAAATAAACCCTGCATGAATGTTAGAGTGTTCCCAGTTGGCACATTAAGGATACAACCACCCTGCTTCATTCATGCCATTTTACAAAGCTGAGGGTCCAGTTATCTTCCATTTATAATCCTCCCAATCTTTTCCCACCATTTTCCCACTTACCTTACTTCTTGATGGATTACTTCCTCTCAGTGGTATGAGAAAAAAAAAAAGAGTGGGACAGTAAACCACTTGACCCTTCATACTAATATAAAAAGGTAAAGGTTCCCCCCGCACATTTGTGCAGTCGTGTCCGACTCTAGGGGCCGGTGCTCATCTCCATTTGTTAGCCGAAGAGCCAGCGTTGTCCGAAGACGCTTCCATGGTCATGTGGCCGGCATGACGCACGCAGAACGCTGTTACCTACCCACCAAAGTGGTACCTATTCATCTACTTGCATTTGCATGCTTTCGAATTGCTAGGTTGGCAAGAGCTGGAGCTAATGCGGGAGCTCACTCCACACGCAGGGCTAGGGATTCGAACCTCCGAACTTGCGATCTTCCGATCGACAAGCCTGGCGTCTTACCCGCTGAGCCAAACATCATAAAGTTTCATGAATGAGATACAATCAGATACTAATATGGAGGCATCCAAAATCATTAAACGATATAACATGGAATAGCAGAACACTGACTTTGGACCACTGCACTTCCACAAGTGCCAGTGTTTTCGAAACAGCAATAAAAGTAGTCTAAAAACCAGTAGTGCAGCTCTTCAAAGCTTGTGGAGAGTCCATTTTCTCACAACTCTTGATTTACGGGGCTTCCCTGCTTATGGGTTTCATGTTCTTCAAAGGGAAAGATGGTTCAATGGTTTTGTAGCTCTCCCTCACAAGATATGCTAGGAGATTAAAACAAAAACAAGAAAGAAACAAACAAACAAATGCACATAGCAAGAAGGAAGGATGTGGAGTAGAAGGGGAATAGAAGCAATGAATTTTATTTCCCTTTTTGCATAGAATATGAATGAGGGTTCTTTGGTTTTGTTCTTGCTGCTGCAGGATCAGCATAAGATCAGGGCAGGACAGAAAGGTTTTTGTTCTCAGCATTTTGAAATTGGCAGGTTTGAAGATAGCAACATTTTACTTCTTCAAACCACTTTCAAGCTATTGGGAAGTAGAAATTGTGGTGTATGGAGCTGTCCTGTGTTTGGAAACTCCCTCGCTGCTGTACTGGTACCAGTTCTCAACTAGCCCCACATAGTCAGCAAATAATGTACTTTTCTAGGCACTATATGCCTTCAAGGGGGAGGACCTTGAGTGTTTTTCTGAAGTTCAAACTCTCCTCATCCTATCAATTAAAATGATATCCTACCATATTCTTGTGCCTATATAAAATTCTGAAGCCAGGGCATAGGGACATTTATTTATTTATTTAATTTATATGACCGCCCATCTCCCCCAATGGGGGACTCTGGGCGGTTTACAATAAAATCAAGTTTAAAATACTAATATAAAATTACAATTTAATTAGCACAATATAAACTAAGACATCCTCTTTTTTCTTTTCCCTGCATCTTATTTCAGTGTAATTTTCTCTCTCTTCATTTTTACCCATTGAAGTCAGTGGGATTTTGTTACCTCCTTGAAGGAAAAGCATCAATCCATGTGATAGTTTCAAATACTGAAGCATAGCTGGAACGTTGCTCCCTCCACCAGTGCTGGCTCAAGGGAATATGGTGCCCCTATAGGCCACATTGACTGATGGTACCGCCTCCAGCCAACGTGAAGATTTGCCTTTTCAGAATGATTTGGAAGTAGGTGCCTCCTAAGCTTTAGCGCCCCAGGCCAGTGCCTACTCCGCCTTAGCCTACAGCTGGCCCTGCCCTTCATGCACAGATCCTTGGACAACTGCCTCCTTTCTTCCCAATGACCCTGGTCTTATCCTTGCAGTCATTAACTATCAACCAGGCAACATTTGTGTTTGAGAGAATTATCTATTTCTGCAAACTCCACAGACATTTGCAACCTGTTTTTCTATGTTGGAAACTACACAAATACAAGTCAGTCTGCACATATAAGCAGCAACAAGGGCAGGCAAAGAAGTCTTGAATGGGTAGATACTTCCTCTCTAATCTAATTATATAGAGCAGAGCTTTCCAAACTGTGTGTCGCGACACAAAAGTGTGTCGCCATACACATTCTGGTGTGTCGCCACACAACCCAGAAGCGCTGATGAGCGTTTGAGAAGCGTTCTCCTGCGGCGACACACCAACGGCGGCGCGCAAAACCCGAAAGCGGCAGCAGCGCTTCCGGGTTTTTGCACGCTGCCACAACGGCGGCACTTCCGGGTTTCCCGCGGCGACACACCAACAGCGGTTGGTGTGTAGCCACGGGAAAACTTTGGAAAGCCCTGGTGTAGAGAGTGACCTTCCAAACAAGGTGTGAATATATTCTGAGCAATTCAGATTGTATAGGGCTACTGTATATTGGTCCCCTGAAGGCCTTCCTTCTATCTTCAACTTACTAAGTTCACTGGGACAGTGAAAGGTAAAAGATTTTTAAAAGCCATGCTGTTCACTCAGAAAGGATCCCAGACTGGCTCATGTAAGAACAAAGAAATCTATGTCTTTAGTTTTACAGGACAAAGAGTAAAAGTGAAAGGAAAATCTTTGGGGGAGATGGGTGGTGGCAAAATTTGATGGATAAATAAATAAATAAAATGCTGAGAAGAAGAAAAGGAAACATAGGCAACAATTCCAAAATTTACAAATTCTAATCTTCACCAAGGGGAGCAGAAAAAAATGGAAGAGCAGAAGGTCTTTCGGCAATCAAAGGAAGGACTGTGCAGGCCCATCCATCTTATTTCAGAAGGTTAATGAAATTTGCTTGCCCAATTCTCCTTTCCAAATCAGGGCTGTGGACAGGAAGGCAAAGAATTAGAGATCTAGGAATATGTGCAGCACTGACACATCTGTATTATCAAAGCCAAAGGTTTGTCCCTGTGATTTGTCTGAATGAGAGGTCACTTGGAAGTCATCTGTAAGCTGTTCTGGCCTTTCTGGAAGAACAGTGGGCAAGTAGAATTGAAGTCTGATCAACAATAGCCTGGAAGGAAAGATGTATGCTGCCAATATCTCTTCTGGTAAGTACAGTACCTAATGCATTACTCATTGAATTTTCTTTTCCACCATGAGGTTTCACAGTCTTCCACAATTATTAAGGCATTGTTGGAACATTGCCTCTAGCAATTTGCGCTTTTAATTTACTTGCCATGTGGACACAAAAAAGAACTATTTTAGCAACTTCTTTATGCTTAGGTCCAATGTGGCCACCTTTTCTCTGTTTTTCGGTTTTCTCAAAGGGACAAGTGGGAATCATGAAGTGTTACTTTCAGGAGAGGACCACATAGCAACACAAAGAATAGCTGGCTTCAGAGTTCACAGGAGCCATGAGTTGTCATCAGAAGAGAACAGAATGAGGTAGTAAAAACTGGAGACATTTTCTATTCTGGAAACAGAAACTAAGCAAAGCGATTCCTGTTTTTACATCTTGGAAACTCCCTCCCTCTCGTTCACAATTTCCAGGAATATTCAACAATTTGCCTTTGTTCCACTAGGTCAGATTTTATTATGACCTTCGTATAAGCCAGGGGCATCAAACAGCCTAACTTTCAGCATCCCTTCCAATAGAAGAGAACATCTCAGAGAACTAGCTCAGGGTTGAACTGTGGAGTCCTTGGTGCTCTCTGAGCTTGGTTGTTGCTTGCAGACATTTCATTACCCGACTAGGTAACATCATCAGTGCGAGTGAGTGTGGGGTTTGCTCCCTGTTTATATACAGTAGCCTGACCTGCCAGTGTTGGTGGGGGTGAGGTTTTCTCCTTGGTACTTCCTTGATTAGGGTATTGTTCCTTGATTAGGGTATTGTAAGGAACTACCAAGGAGAAAACCACATCCCCACCAACACTGGCAGGGAAGCTACTGTACATAAACAGGGAGCAAACCCCACACTCACTCGCACTGATGATGTTACCTAGTTGGGTAATGAAACATCTGCAAGCAACAACCAAGATCAGAGAGCACCAAGGACTCCACAGTTCAGCATCCCTGTCCTTAAGCGCTTCCTTAAGTGGAATGGCAACTTGCCACCTTCCCTGGCCGAGAATTCTGGGATCTGATTTTCCCAAACACATCTTTAGCAGAATTGTGATATCTTCTCAAGCTAATGACATTTGAATTATTTGTAACTAGATTATACTTTATCATTTTGCTTCATTGAAGCTTTCAGCAACATCTAAAATATTTGCCATTTAAACTTGTTTGTGCATGTGGCTAGAGATGCCAACATCCTTTTCTGGCATGATCTCCTCACCTGAGCTTTTCTTCCCCCCAAGATGCTGAGCAGACAACTCTTTGCCCCTTAAAGTTCGGAAAATACAGTCACTTTTTCTTGTGATATCTGAGTACAGTTTTTGTACTCCCGCCACCCTCTTCCCTGTATATTCATTAGAAGTAATTTTCATCCCTGGCTGTTGCTATGTTAAGAAAATTGGTCAGATCTTATAAAACATTTTTTAGGGGATAGATATTAAGAAACTGATATTTGTTGTTGTTGTTCTCTAAATCTCATTCTGCCTCTAATGAATCTCATATTCTGCAGAGTAAAAAAAGCAAGATAAGGGGGAAAAACCACCACCACCACCACAAAAGTTTTATGGAGATTAGAATTAGTTCTCTGTGCTGGTATCACTGCCTCAAGTTCTGTAAAATCCCTAATTCTTGAAAAGCGGTCCTATGACCTGTCCTTACAGGCCTCCTATGAACTATAACATGCACAGTTATGATCCTAAAAGAACGCATGAGGTAAAACGCTAAGAACTGGGTTACTTAAGCAGATCTGTCTGGTAAAAAAGTTCTTGGAATGTCTATCCCAGATGGTTGGTGTGGATGTATGCACATACACACACACGTGCTTGTGTTATATCCTTGAAATTTTTTTTGTAAGCTGAAAAATCCTGCAGAAAGAAAAGTAGTGAGTAACATGTCAGGGTCAAGGCTAGGTGAGAAACCTCACATGCTAGTTTTCTATGGGTTTGTTTTAATATGGAGAAGTTCTAGAAATGCTGGAGAGGACACCATTCACACATTGTTAAGATAATCTCCAGATCTGGGTAATTTCACTGTACTGTCTGCTTCTGGGAGTTGTCAATGTGTTTCTGATTCTACTCTGATTTATGGGAAACTGTAGCAAAACTCATATTCCTTTGAAAATTCTGCAAATCTTCTGGGCAGCCTGTTTTCCCATAAGCTGAAACTCTTGCCATGCCCTGGGGATCTCAGGTTTCCCCAACCTCTATAAAGATTCAGCATCCTGTTCACAGAAATTCTCCCTTCCTGTATACATAGAACTTATCTCCTCTCTTCTTTCACTCTTGCCATCAGAACAACCATGGTCACAGCATTTGGGAAAATGCCTAATTACAAAACTGTCAACATGTTATGATTTCATCTTCCCAATTCACAAGAGCTTTTGAATGCAGCAGAGGAATGTTAGCAAGGCAGCCAGGAAACCTTTCATTGCCCTTAAAACAAAAAGCAAACAAACAACTGACCTGTTCTTGCAGTAGCTTTTTATCATAGCAGCCTCTTAGAATTTTAGGCAAATCACCAGATAAATGCACATAAATACATATACCAAAGAATGGCGTGTCTGTGAGTGTATGAATTCATTCTGTTTTCAGGGGATGAAGGAATTTTTGCTACTTAGAGGTGTGACCCTGATTTTGCCCTCTCCTATCGGTCAATTAAGAGGGGAAGAAGATGAGGACTGATTGGCTCATGGTTGTCCCTTGTGAATTCAAGGTCAGGAGAAATGAAGACAAAGGTTGCTTTCCATCTGCTTTGTGGAGGATTTGTTGTTGTTTATTCGTTCAGTCGTTTCCGACTCTTCGTGACAGTCCACGCCAGAGCTTTCTGTCGGCCGTCACCATCCCCAGCTCCCCAATGGTTGAGTCCGTCACCTCCAGAATACCATCCATCCATCTTGCCCTTGGTCGGCCCCTCTTCCTTTTGCCTTCCACTTTTCCTAGCATCAGCTTCTTCTCCAGGGTATCCTGTCTTCTCATGATGTGGCCAAAGTACTTCAGTTTTGCCTTTAATATCATTCCCTCAAGTGAGCAGTCTGGCTTTATTTCCTGGAGTATGGACTGGTTTGATCTTCTTGCAATCCAAGGCACTCTCAGAATTTTCCTCCAACACCACAGTTCAAAAGCATCTATCTTCCTTCGCTCAGCCTTCCTTATGGTCCAGCTCTCGCAGCCATAGGTTACTACAGGAAATACCATTGCTTCGGATTCGAACATCGGATTCGTCGTTCACCACCAGCACCGTCGGCCGCTAGCCGTCCTTTCGGCTTTGAGCTAGCTGCGTCATCACATCTGGGGCTAGTTGAACGTATCCTCTGTTCCTCCCCAGTAGCATTTTGACCTTCTTCCGACCTGGGAGTCCCATCTTCCGATGGTATACCGACATATCTTTGGTTGTACTGATCCATTTAGTTTTCATGGCAAGAATACTGGGGTGGGTTGCCATTACCTTCCCCAGGGATCGTATTTAGTCTGACCTCTCTGCCACGACCTTCCCGTCTTGGGTGTCCCTTCACGGTTTAGCTCATGGTTTCATTGAGGTGCTCAAGCTCCAGCACCACGACAAGGTAACTATCTCCTTTGCTGGAGTTGTGGAGGATTGGTGGATGGAAATTCAAATTGTATGGGTATGCCCTGTCTAGCATTTTGTAAAACTGTTTTGTAGGAGGGAATTATGTAACACTCCCTATTTACAGTGGAAGCAGCTTTACAACTTGAGATGATGTTTGTGTACGCTGGTTTTGAGACTTTTTCTCAACTGCACTGGATTAGTCCTGAGATTGTTTCTGAGTCTATAACAAGATTGACCATAGATTTTAGGGTTGGGTTTGGTGATCTACCTACAGAATCAAGTATGTGCTGAATATTTACTAACCAGTAGCAACTGAAGGCATGCACGTATCTCTGAAATCACACAGAGCTTTTTCTTTCTGTTCTATGTAATAATTAACCAGAGACAGCTTCTCATGAAAAACGTACCTGAAACCACCTGGCACTTAGCATAAGTCATATGAAGACAACATAGGAGTTATATTTCAAGGTGTGGCTGTTCCTATTATAAATAATTACATCACATTCTCCCTTTAAATCCAGTAGCTCCAGAAACTGGAGAAATAAATATGCTGCATCCTGAGTAGTTCTATAGTTTGTCAGACCAGTTATATTATTATGAAGGTTTTGAATTATCTGGCACTCTTTTTCTGGCTGCAGCACCCTAAAGGATTCTGTGTAATTAGAAACTTTGCAGCCCCAGATAGCTCAGCCAGATCATCTGAGAGGTTTAGGTGCCTTGTTTGTGGGCTCCCTAATGGGATCTGGTTGATTAACCACTGCAGGAAACAGGATACTAGACTTAGTAGCCTTACCAGAAAGTGATAAAACTCAGGTTTGGCTTGGGAGTTCTGTTTGACTTGAGAAATAATCAATGAATCAGTGACAGCTCACTTCTAGCTCACACAAGGTTTCTCTTCTTCCTTTCCTGCTGGTTTTTGGCAGTAGTTTTTTTTAAATTTGGCTATTCCAATATCAAACCTTGGAGAACTTAGGTTACCTGAGAGACCGTCTCAGCCCCATTTCATCGACCCGTCCCACCCGGTCAGGCAGAGAAGGCGTGTTACGGGCCCCGTCCACGAGAGACTGTTGATTGGTGGGGCCCAGGAAGAGAGTCTTCTCTGCCATGGCCCCGCCCTGGGGAACACTCTTCCCCCAGAGGTGAGGCAGGCCCCCACTCTCCTGGGCTTCCGGAAGGGGTGAAGACCTGGCTCTGCCATCTCGCTTGCGGCGGGAGGAGGGGTAGTCAATCCTGGGGGTGGTTAGTGTCCTGAATTAAATGAATTTAAATTAAGAACTTTTTAACATCTCTATCTTGGATTTTATATTTATGTTTTTATTTAAGAATATTGTTTTTATTTTATTTTAATTTGTATTTATCCTAGTTTTACTGTAAACTGCCCAGAGTCGCTCTTTGAGTGAGATGGGTGGTGACGAAATTCGAAATATAAACAAACATTTATATTTGTTATATTTGAAATATAAACAAACAAATAAATAAACTGCTCTACCTCCTGGGCAATCAGCAGCACTAGGGCAACCCCAGTCCTATCATCAGAAAAGTAGCCCCAGAGGAAGCCCAAACATTCACTGATCCCCCTTTCTTTTATAGTGCTGCTGTATCATTTCCCCCCTTCTTTCCCATAGTTTGGTTTTGGCTTACATCATGGTAAAATATCTTTTCCTAAAAAGTGCTCCTGCACCAATATTTCAATATTTTTAAGCCGAAGAGGTTAAAAGCACAAATGGAAAGCACAAATGGAAAGATCGGTGTTAAAAATTGTGCTTGAGAGTCCACTTCACCCATTGCATGGCATACTGTCTTGAATCTGCTTTCTGCATCTTAACAAGTGGACGAGACTCTTTTTATGGCAGAAAACCAAGGTAGCCACCCAATTTGAAAGACAGAATTAAGACTCTTAAAATGACACTGATGTGAAAAGATAGTGAAGAAATTAAAATAGTTAGATGGTAATAGGCTCACCTATCTGATACACAACTCTGAATCTCAGAACTATGCCTCTTACCCCAACCAGTATGATCGCAGGCCATGCCAATTAGGCATCCTGGTAATGGCAATCCCAGTAGGTCAGGAAGGGATCAGGCTGGAACTCTACTCAAAAACACCTGGAAGCCACCAAGTAGGGAAATATTCACTAAAACAGTCTACACCCATGAAAAATGTGCTACTCTTCAGCAATTTTATTCAGACTTGAAAAGAAGTGGAAGAACCCTAAGGAAAGTACAGGAGAACTGTTTGATGATAACGTAATATACTTCCTCCAAGAAGAAAGGAACTTAATCAAGGCCAAACCCCTAGTGCAAAATTGCATGGGTCAAATACAGGTCTTCTTTTCAAGAGCAACACTAGTTCAAGATTTTTTGGAGATCCACAGTTCAAGGGACTTGGAAAATCAACCTGTTTGTCTATAAGGGAAGGGGAAATAGACAAAATATTATTAATGGGCAAAATGCAATTTTGTTATGGATGGTAGTAGAGTGTGAACAAAGAAACACTATTCATTCCTGCTTGATTTAAGTGTGCAGCCAGTACAATAAGAAATGTGCAAATGTTTCTATGTGCCCTATCCTCAAGCTGTAAAGGTAGATTAAAGAGAAGAAAGCTATTACTGGCATGAACAAACACATTGATTCTTTATCAGAAAAGTGGTTTATCAGCATGACTGATGTTTGGCAGACAAAGGAAGCATTAGGATTGAGTCAAGTTCAATGAACTATAAACATGGCAGTAAAACAAGCATAAAACATTTTTAGCTGGTGTGCACAGCCCTGTAGAGCTGTTCAGTATCATTCAATGTATACACAGAGAAAGGCAGAAATGCAGTTGAGTCTCAGGTTCTAGTTTTATTTATTTATATTTATTTTAGAAATTTAAACACCACCCATCTCATTATATACTGTAAGTGACTCTGGGCAGACTCTGGACTCTGTCCAATGTTAGCATATAGTATGTATGTATGTATGTATGTATGTATGTATGTATGTATGTGTGTATGTGTGTGTGTATATATATATATATATATATACACACACACACACACACACACACACACACACACACACACACAGTATATGATATAGAGAGGAATGTCTATAGAGAGATTTATGTGTCTTAATGTGAATTGTATGCAGATATACAAATCTGAGCCCTTATGTAAATGTTCTACTACATGTATGGACACTGGCTGGGTGTAGGAGTCAACGTCTGCCATCTTAATTGTCTCTTCATTCATAGTGCCAGTAATTACAGAGGAAAGGAGATCTTGATAGAAATATGTATGAATTTAGGACAATTTGTGTTATGTACTGTATATATGTGGTAAAAGTGCACAGCGTTAATCAAGTCTACACTGGCCTTTGAACAGCACGTTGAGAGCCACACTTACAAAAGGGGAAGTCACATAAAAATATGTTAAAAATGAATGGAAACACAACAAAAATTAAATTAGGGCAAAGATTAAATTGGATGGAAGTAAAATTATGACTTTCAATTATTTCATGGTTACATTTTAATGTATGAGTGCACACAGATGGACAATTTATATTGATCCCTACCTCTTTACATTAAATTAAATTAAAAGGCATGTGAGAAAATAAAATCATACACATACTCATTCTCTTTCTCCATGCTTCCTGCTCTAGATCTCTCTCTCACATACCCACACACTGGTCCTTTCCACACTGGTGACTCATAGCATCTTCACAGCATCACCCAAGCATTGTTGAAGCGAGATAACAAATGCCTCCATCACTGTTATTTTGGCACCACAATGCTTAGAAAACTCTTGAAAATGCTATAAATTGCTGGTGCAGAATGATTAAAGATACAGAGGATGTGGTAGGATAAGACAGAAAGAAGCAGTGGCATAGAGGATCACACCTGAGAGCCAGTCTGGTGTAGTGATTAAGGTGTTGGACTAAGAGTGCAGAGACCCGGGTCCTAGTCCACCCTCAGTCACAGAAGCCGGCTGGGTGACCTTGGGCCAGTCCCTGTCTCTCAGCCCTAGGAAGGAGCCAATAGGAAACCAGGAGACTGAGAGTTCTAGTCCCGCCTTAGGCATGAAAGCCGGCTGGGTGACTTTGGGGCAGTCTCTGTCTCTCAGCCCTAGGAAGGAGCCAATAGGAAACCAGGAGACTGAGAGTTCTAGTCCCGCCTTAGGCATGAAAGCCGGCTGGGTGACTTTGGGCCAGTCACTCTCTCAGCCCTAGGAAGGAGCCAATAGGAAACCAGGAGACTGAGAGGTCTAGTCCCGCCTTGGGCATGAAAGCCGGCTGGGTGACTTTGGGCCAGTCACTCTCTCAGCCCTAGGAAGGAGCCAATAGGAAACCAGGAGACTGAGAGGTCTAGTCCCGCCTTGGGCATGAAAGCCGGCTGGGTGACTTTGGGCCAGTCACTCTCTCTCAGCCTTAACTTCCTTCATGAGGTTCTTGTGGGGAAAAATAGGGGGAAGCGCTGTGTACACCGCCTTGAGCTCCTGGGCAAAAGGCAGGATATAAATCTAATCAATCAATAATTCTGATTCCAAGGGTGAATGCAGCTTTCCCACCTGCTGTGAAACTGAACTGGATTTCAACTCCTCAGATTCTCCACCAGCTTGACTGAGAACTATGAGAATTGAAGCCTAACCAGTCGGGGGGGGGGGGGGCATCCACTTGGTGAAGGCTGGCATATAGGACTGCAATGAATGTGTGAACTAGCTCTAAGCTGATGCAAGAATAATTATGGCTCCCTGTTAAAACTCTCACACCGTGCATATGCATGTACTTTCAAAATAAGGATATACGTAATAGTAGCTTTTCTATGGTTGGGACAGGCAACTGGGTTGGTCACTGAGAATCACCTGAGCAGGCCAAGGATGGGACCGGAAGCAGTTCACCACTCAATCGATAGTAGCTCTTGTAAAGGCAACAAAGAGCACAAACTAGGCCTAATGTTCCCCATATAGACACTGTGTCTATATGGGGAATTGCTGCCTTCCAGAGCAGTAATAAAGGTTACTGCCTTCCAGAACGTACAAGCATTACAATTAGACTATGGAAAGGTACTAATTTGGCCTAAAATAGATTCTGCCTTATGCACTTGCTTGTATAGAAAGGTAATAATGGTAATATCTTTATTGCGGTCACTCACCAGAATTACAAGGAAACAAACAGTTTCTATTTCAAACAAAGTAAGACAACATTAAATGGTAGCTAAGTCATTAAAGCAATCAGAGTGTGTCTACTACAAAATTCAGCCACATTCAGGGAAACAAAATCCTACTAGTCTCACAAAAGTAGCTGCACCAATCAGAATTGTTTGGGTGCTTTGCCAGATAGGAGGTCATAAAGTGGGTCCTTGTGTCCTTGTAGATGGCGCAGAATAGCAGGGCATCAGCTGTGGATTCAATAGATCCTTCTGCATAAGGGCATAGCCTTAGCTTGTAAGGCATTCTTTTTTTTTGTATTTGCCCTCAAGAACAGTTGTTGGGAAGACATTGCAATGTGGTAATGTTAGTGGTCTTTACAGCTTAAGGACACTTACTTAAGTATCTTGCTGGCCTAAAAAAGGGGGTATGACAAGTTGGGAACCTGTTGTCTAGAAAGGTAATTGTGGAGTCCTTGGTGCTCTCTGAGCTTGGTTGTTTTCTTGCAGATGTTTCATTGCCCGACATTGCACCAAGGACTCCACAGTTCAACCCTGAGCTACGGATATTCTCTGCGATTGGTAGAAAAGTAATTGAATGAAAGAAAGAACGAATAAATATATAAGTCAATTTAGCCTGGGGGTTTGAAGGTTAGTGCCTAGTGCACTGAAGATGTTGCCTTGTCGGGCAATGAAATGTCTGCAAGAAAACAACCAAGCTCAAAGTAATGCCCCTTCTAAAGTAATGAAAACAGTAAAAATACAGCCCCGTGAAGCCCTTTGTCAGCAGAAGCAGCAGAAAATCTGTAATGCACTTTTGGTGCCAGCAGTTTGAGAGCCAGTTTGGTCTAGTGGTGAAGGCACCAGGCTAGAAACCAGGAGAGTGAGAGTTCTAGTCCTGCCTTAGGCATGAAAGCCGGCTGGGTGACCTTGGGCCAGTCCCTGTCTCTCAGCCCTAGGAAGGAGCCAATGGCAAGCCAGGAGACTGAGAGTTCTAGTCCTGCCTTGGGCATGAAAGCCGGCTGGGTAACCCTGAGCCAATCACATTCAGCCCTAAGAAGGAGCCAATGGCAAACCAGGAGACAGAGAGTTCTAGTCCCGCCTTAGGCATGAAAGCCGGCTGGGTGACCCTGAGCCAATCACATTCAGCCCTAGGAAGGAGCCAATGGCAAACCAGGAGACTGAGAGTTCTAGTCCCGCCTTGGGCATGAAAGCCAGCTGGGTGACCTTGGGCCAGTCCCTGTCTCTCAGCCCTAGGAAGGAGCCAATGGCAAGCCAGGAGACTGAGAGTTCTAGTCCTGCCTTGGGCATGAAAGCCGGCTGGGTAACCCTGAGCCAATCACATTCAGCCCTAAGAAGGAGCCAATGGCAAACCAGGAGACAGAGAGTTCTAGTCCCGCCTTAGGCATGAAAGCCGGCTGGGTGACCCTGAGCCAATCACATTCAGCCCTAGGAAGGAGCCAATGGCAAACCAGGAGACTGAGAGTTCTAGTCCCGCCTTGGGCATGAAAGCCGGCTGGGTGACCTTGGGCCAGTCACTCTCTCTCAGCCCAACTCACCTCACAGGGTGGTGGTTGTGGGGAAAATAGGAGGAGGAAGGAGTATTAGGTATGTTTGCCGCCTTGAGTTATTTATAAAAATAATAAAGTCAGGATAAAAAAATCTAAAATAAACACACAGCTGGCCCACTCTCCCAGTTACAGTTGTCCTTCTGGGCAGCACAGGTCCTGTTTTTTCACTTTAGCTCTCTAGCACTCTTTCAGAAGAGCGGTAAGCCTATGAATGCAAGGAGCCCTAATCAGCCCTGGAAGCACCAGGCAGGAGTTAGCTGGGCAGCTGTGGAAGTGTCCAGTCTCCCCTGCAGCCCCAGGCAAAATGGCCCCAGAGGGCAGAGCCCAGTGACTGGAGGGGAGGGGAGGGGATGTGCCCACAGCCGCCTTAAGTGGCCAAGAGGAGCTGGCTGGATCCCACTTCTGACCGCATCAACCACCGCATTGGTCATTAAACACCCTAAAATGGCTCCAGAGCAAAACTACTGTATGTTGGGAAAAGAGGAAAAGATTACCTGCCTTTGCTTTAATATTCAATCTGTTAAATGCATATTTTAATTTACGTATTCCTTCAGTGAAAGAACCTGTCTTTTCATTCTTAGGCGAAAAAGATGTTAAAACTCATTTCAAAACAGCCTTTATCGAAACCATGGCTCCAGTTAAAACTTAAAGGCTTCTTCTATATTAATTACATACTCTTTAATGCAATGTAAATAGGGAGCATGAAGGTGAAGAGAAAAGGAATGTGTGATACCCAAATAATCCCTCGTAGTTTGGCTCCCTGGGCTATATGAAGAGAAATGTTTCATGACATTCTTTGCCCTTGTACTGACTTCAGTGAAGCACAAGGCCTTTTTATCACAACAGATTATTTCAGGTTAACTCTTGAAAGAGGCTCCTCCAAGTCAGTGGGGAAATCAACCCCAAAGAGCTTCAGGCTGGCAAAGGGAAACAGAGCATTCTCTGTTCAAGTGGAGCTGCGTGTCTCCTCTTCCACCCTACGGCCTTCATGAGCAGTGAGCAGTCAGGAGTTTTCAACACCTTTTTATTCCTACTGTCAGATTAAAATTGCCTAGAAAAACAAAGAGCCTTTCATTTCCATTGCTTTGGAAGGTGTGAGGTGAGTGCTTGGGTGTGGTGCCTTACTGGAGCACAAAAATATCAAATGATACAATATCATATCAAGTAAACAGGAGTGAGCTAATGTTTTTAACCTGTTGGGCAAGAACACCGTTTCTGGAGCTTATAAAGAAAGGCACAAATAATTACATGAAAGGTAGACACGGGGTTGTTTTTGCATGGAGTCAAGGTTCTCTTTTGTTTCATGCATTTTTTCCTGAAAGAAAGTAAAATGCAATCAGGGTAGCGTGCAAGGAAATAATAAAAATGTCAATATAGAATCACAAGGAAACAAAAAAACTTGAAACAGCATGCAAGAGAAGAGGGCATCCTGCAGACCACAGGTTACTTGTCCTCATGTTACAGAGACTCTCAAGGTTGCACGTTGAAATTTGGTAGCAAAACAGCCATTTTCACACTGCAGTGTTTTGTCTTTTAAGCAAGACTCTTCTGTGTCATAGAAGATTTCATAAACCTTCAGCAGGTTAGATAAATAACAAGTGAGTTCCCATGTTCTCTGGGAAAGCTTTGACATTGAATAATGGCTCTCTAGGTAATGCTAAGTATCTTTCCTCTTTTGTCAAAGCAAAGATGGAAGAGAAGAGGGGGAAAAACGGCTAGGAAAGAACAGAAAGGAACCATATTTAAGCTAGAACTGATCCTGGATTGCTGCTAAGATAGATAATTCCACAAACTGGCTGCCCTGGGGAAGCTTGTTCATTCAAAACATAGTTGCCATGCCCATCTAACAAGAAAACTCCCATTTTTCTAAAGTCAAACTGTTGAGGATGCTTTCCACTGCCTACCTAGCTCCCCCATCAAACTAGGTTTGTATTTTCTCTGGGCAGGTAACAACATTTCCAAACAAAGCACTGGACTGCACACGTCTTCTACTTTATTTGCTAAGATAAAGAACAATAAGGAGTTGATGAGAAGCTCAGAGGAATTCGAGGAAATTAAAATCCAACGTTGGAAATGGCATGTTGTGCCATGATTATTTCCCATTTTGTTTAAAAGATAGATATAATAATAATAAAGTTATGTGGGGCAGGGAGCTTGACATACATCAGAAAGCTTTCCTGGACAATATGGTGAGAACTCTATTATCACAAGACTGCTGTGAAAACTCTGAAGGTAACCTGCTAGGATGAATCTCTCTTCCACCCTTTCCTTTTTATCAATGTTTTGGTCAGCAGGAACTTCTTGCTGGAATCTCCTGTGGCTTTGTCCTCTAATCAAAATTCATATCCTTGCTGCGTTGCCAGTCGCTTCTCTTCATCTCTGTTCCTATGTATGCTCTTTATACTTGCAAACAAACAAATAAAATAACTCCTGTTTTAATAAAGGGTTCTTTCTTTTACCTGAGCAAGTGAATGTTCCATGCTTCACAGTCTTCTGAAACTGCTTCAGGATTTTGCTTCCCCCCCCCAAGCTGAACATACAGTATAGCTATAAGAAGCCACTCTGTTCTTCTACCATGCAGGCAGGTGGCTCCAGGCAGCCCTTTTGCAAAGGACTCTCTGTGTGGGAGGAAAGGGGAGCGGAAATTACATCTCAAGCTCCATTAATTCCCTGGGCTGGATTTAAGAATGTCCAAGATTACAAATCAATTCTGGTCAACTTCTTCTCTGTCAAAGATTAGATTTTGGATACAGGTAAGTTCTACGTTATTTGCTTCATCACCATTTTCTCCAAAAGGAATCCAATTCTACATGCAGTATTATCCTATGCATTCGACAAATATTTGCTCGCAGATTTTGCTGGGGGAAGGGAACTGCAACTTTGATCTTAAGGCTTCCAAAAGTGATTATGTTGGTGCTGGAGGTGGAAAGAATGGGGATGGGCAGGTGGGAATTATGACAGCCTATTCAAAGCCTGTTAGCAGGATTAATTTAACTGTATCCTGTACATTCCATTCTTCCTGCTCCTAAATGGTAGAAAGAAGTAAGAATGATATCTCCTAGCCTGTGATCTTTCATCTTCCATTGTCATTAAACCCAGCCATTCAAAGATCTCCATGTTCCTTAAATTACTTCTTACTGCCCTCATACCTGGAACTCTGTAGTCTTTACTGAATATTTGTTGTATTTCCTGTATTTTAAATGCAATCCTACATATTTATTTATTTATTTTTCAAATTTATATGGCTGCCCATCTCACACAATGTGACCCTGGGCAGCCTATTAACTGAAGTCATATTTTCCCCCTGATTATTGCTGCTGTCATTGTCCTCTTTCTTTGTTTTCTTTCCCTCTATCAAATTGTAGTTTGTATTCTCCTCAGAGCAAAATCCTCTCTTGTTTTCCATTACTCTATACAATGCTATATATTCTTATTTTCTCTTCCTGTCTCCAGTATTCTTCCCCATTGCTAATGCACCTCATTGCTTTCTAGTAGTTATATGGGAAGCTGTCCACCTGAACTTTCTGCCCCCATTTTCTGGTATCTTATCCTTGGAGAGGCGCAAGAAGTGAAAAAAATAAAGAGGGTGATTGTGACTGGAAAATCAAAGCCACCATCTTGATTTTTTTTACCCCATCACCTGCAGGTGCCTCTGTCTAAAGCTCTTTGTTCCTATGTAGCCTGTAGAACATACAAAATGCTAAAGATGATCAGTTTAGTTACTCCAGTAATCTCAAAAAATGGCAGGTTTGGTACAGTAGTGAAAGTGGTTAAGCAAAAGACAGGAATATTTCCCCCAACAAAGAGAGGGATTGCATAACCTAATTTAGGCCTATGAGAGAGATACTGTCCTATATAAAATGTATGGAATTTAGTCTGCAGGGGGGCAAAAACTTGGGGTGGTGGTGGAAATGGAAGTACCAGAAAATGAAAAGATTTTGCTCATACTTGAAACAAAGCCTAAACACACATAACTGTATTGACATATATTCTTCCCAGGTTAATACTGAACCCCTCCCTTATCTCTGTGGTCTTCCACGTAGCCGAGAGCCGGAATTTACACTCTGTAGAACCACCTAGATCGAGGGCACCTTGCTTTTATGCGGCTTACTTGCAAAATACACGGCTCTTTGTAAAGCAGCATAAAGAGGCATGCATATTGAAGGTGTTACGTAAGCAAATGGGCAAATATGAAATAACGTTCTGTTCTGATTCTGACTTTGAGACATGGTGTTTGATCTCTGCAGGCCTGGCTCTTCTTTCAATAAAAATGATTACTGACTTATTTAGAATTGATTCTGCTCATACCTGAAGGATGGTGTAAGCCCTTCTGCCCCGCAGAAACTTAACTGGCTGTTTAAAGCAAGGCTCCGTTTGGCTCCTAAAGCAATGAGTAAAGCAAGCAGTATATTCGCTGAAAATTTAACCATTGTTCTGTTAGGATTGATTATGTTAAGACAATTGCTTGCAAAAAAAACCCCATTTATTTATTTATTTATTTATTTATTTATTTATTTTTGTTTGTTTGTTTGAAGTTGAATATCAATCCACATTCCTGTTAAGCTTCTTATTTTTCCTAGGTAAAGGAAAGAACATAAATGATAGAGCGGTTGATACAACAGCCTTCAGGAGCATGAAATAGCCCAGTTAATTCAATAAAAATACATTTTGGAATCACACAGAACCACTGAGTGCAACAAAATAATCAACTGCAACAAATGACTTCTTAGTTCCTCCTGTTCTTCTCCAAGGTCTTTACCCTGTTCAGAATTCTTCTTTCTATTTTCTTCCTGAGCTTACAGCTTCCCTACAGAACCATCCCTTTCCCTAGGGCTGTGTATGATCTTGCTCCAAGCCAAAGAAACAGTTTTCCTTTCTTATATAGAAAATAAACTGTAGAAGGTCAACTGCTCCCTAAACGTTTGGAATGTTGATGAACATGATGTAATGCCACACAAGCTCAGCCAATGACTGCTGGAAGCTTTACCACCCTTGCCATAAAACAGAAGATATATACGTACACACACACAGCAAAAGCTTTTATTTATGGGTAAATATATTACTGCACTGGCAAGGAGGGGCATGTGTGTGTGATTATGTACATGTGCAACCCATACATAAATGAATTTCTATTTTGCACTCCACAGAAACAGTGGTTATGGGTCACTAGAAAAAAGAATTCTTATCCACTCAGTGCTGAGGCACAGAAAATGAGTAATAGAGTTGAGAACAAAAAACCAGACTGGAAACAGACACTGGCAAACTTCAGGCTTTCAAAAAGGATGCAATACAACAGGAGCAAGGATTGGCTTGGAAATGATATTCTCTCTCCCTCCAAGGAGATCTCTAATTGAAACTCAGCATTTATATTTTTCTGAACAGAAAAGATCCAGCACAGCTTAGTTTTGGGGGCAGTTGATTCTTATTCTCTTGGGAAAGTAAGCAGAGTCTCAATTTTGATTCATCTTATGTCAATCAAATAAAGCCAGTTTGGTGTAGTGGCTAAGGCACCAGGCTAGAAACCGGGAGACCGTGAGTTCTAGTCCTGCCTTAGGCACAAAGCCAGCTGGGTGACCTTGCGCCAGTCACTTTCTCTCAGGCCTAGGAAACCACTTCTGAAATCTTGCCAAGAAAACTGCAGGGATGGCAACACCCCAAATAGCATTCACACAATCCCAAAATACAATATTTAAACATGTAATTAATACTTTTTAATACATTTTAAAAATGGGCAGAATCTCACAAGCTTTCAGTGTTCTTGAAACACTGAAATTGCATGAGATCATGTGTTCTGATTTTGGTATTTTGTGTGATTGTAGCAAGAGCAACAAAATCTTATGAGATTTCAGATGACAATCCATGACATTTCAGGGCTGAAATGATCAAAACCTCATGAAATTGGATGATCTTGTGAGACTTCGGAAGTTTTAAAAATGTTATTCTTTGGAGGGCTTCCTGGGGTATTGTGTGAGATTTCTGTGTACAATCCTGGCATATGCAGTAACAAATTACAGGGAAACCAATATGGGTGTATGTGCATCTGAAGAAAAAAGAGACAGATACAATCCTGGACTGAGAATTTCTATTATCTCTGGGAACCTACATCTATCCTTGTCTATGTCTACCTGAAAGGCAACAAATGAATGTTTCTCTGCTCTTTGTGTGCATACAGTAATGGGCTAAACGATGCCTCTAATTCAATTGCATTAATTCTGTCAATTATGCCAATGCACAGTTATTGTATCATGCACTTTCTCAACACAGGGCTCCCTGAGTATATTGGATTATAACTTCCATACATCCCCAGGCATCTAGACCAATATGACATGAAAAGCTGCCAGCTGCTTCCACCAAATTTGTAAGTTTATCTTAGATGAACAAAATGTTCTCTTATTCCAGCTATATCACATATCAAGGCAGCCACACTGGAGACAGGTTTGTGGTTAAGCGGTCAAGTTAAATATAGTCAAATTAGGGCTAATTTATATCTTAAGCACTATGAGTCATGATCCTCTCCCAGCTAGGAACTGGGATTGTGAACGGAGGCTCAGGTAGATATAACTGTGTTTAACTTGGCTGAACCTATTGCAACTTTGGTTATTTTAAAGATTTCACCTCTCTGGATTTATTCAAATAAACGATGCACAGTATTCACTTAAAGATCTCTTAACATCTTAATCTCTGGCTTCAATACTGTTTATAGAGATATCTATCCATTTATCTATGTTTCATCTTTTTGATTCTTCTTTGTTATTATAATCTGTTTTTAATCCTCTTTGTAAGCTACCTGGAGTCATTTTGTGATTGGGCAGCCTTAGAAACTGAATAGGTAAATAAATCTTTGCATGTACTGTATACAGAGATTACGTAAATGACTCACTGAACAATTTAAAAATCCCTATATAATGGCAAGAATGGCGATCAGATTGGAAAAAATCAACTTATATCCCCATACCAAAAAAGGAAAACATTACAGAATGTTCAAACTATTGAACAGTGGCACTTATTTCACATGCCAGTAAGGTAATGCTCAAGATCCTGCAAGGTAGACTCCAGCAATTCATGGAGCAAGAATTGCCAGATGTACAAGCTGGGTTTAGAAAAGGCAGAGGAACTAGAGACCAAATTGCCAATATCTGCTGGATAATGGAGAAAGCCAGGGAGTTTCATAAAAACATCTATTTCTGTTTTATTGACTATTCTAAAGCCTTTGACTGTGTGGATCATAACAAATTGTGGCAAGTTCTTGGTGGTATGGGGATACCAAGTCATCTTGTCTGCCTCCTGAGGAATCTGTATAACAACCAAGTAGCAACGGTAAGAACAAACCACGGAACAAGGGACTGGTTTAAGATTGAGAAAGGAGTACGGCAGGGTTGTATACTCTCACCCTACCTATTCAACCTGTACGCAGAACACATCATGCGACGTGCTGGGCTTGATGAATCCAAGGCTGGAGTTAAAATTGCTGAGAGAAACATTAACAATCTCAGATATGCAGATGATACCACTTTGATGGCTGAAAGCGAGGAGGAGCTGAGGAGCCTTATGCTGAAGGTAAAAGAAGAAAGTGCAAAAGCTGGGTTGCAGTTAAACCTCAAAAAACCAAGATTATGGCAACGAGCTTGATTGATAACTGGCAAATAGAGGGAGAAAAATTGGAGGCAGTGACAGACTTTGTATTTCTAGGCGCAAAGATTACTGCAGACGCTGACTGCAGCCAGGAAATCAGAAGACATTTACTTCTTGGGAGGAGAGCAATGACAAATCTCGATAAAATAGTTAAGAGCAGAGACATCACACTGACAACAAAGGTCCGCATAGTTAAAGCTATGGTATTCCCCGTAGTAACCTATGGCTGTGAGAGTTGGACCATAAGGAAGGCTGAGCGAAGGAAGATAGATGCTTTTGAACTGTGGTGTTGGAGGAAAATTCTGAGAGTGCCTTGGACTGCAAGAAGATCAAACCAGTCCATCCTCCAGGAAATAAAGCCAGACTGCTCACTTGAGGGAATGATATTAAAGGCAAAACTGAAGTACTTTGGCCACATAATGAGAAGACAGGATACCCTGGAGAAGATGCTGATGCTAGGGAAAGTGGAAGGCAAAAGGAAGAGGGGCCAACCAAGGGCAAGATGGATGGATGATATTCCGGAGGTGACAGACTCGACCGTGGGGGAGCTGGGGATGGCGACGGCCGACAGGAAGCTCTGGCGTGGGCTGGTCCATGAAGTCACGAAGAGTCGGAAGTGACTGAATGAATAAACAACAAATATAATGGCAATACTTTCAAGCATGTTCGCCCGACTTGGTGCATATAGCCAATCAACTGTTTTCAAAATCCAGTATTTATTCCAAGGATATGTAATGAATTCCAATGGCTAAAATGGTTCCAAAATACATACAGTTTTTGCAGCATGTGTTAAGCAAAGCTTACATTGACATGGAATAGAGCAGCAAATCTTATAACTTCAGGGGGAATTATAGTTCTCAGCACTATAATTGTTTAACTCTTGTGAACACATGAGCCCAATCTAGCACTCCTGCTTCCAACTGTGGTTGTCTGATTGCATCAAACTAGGATGGTAACTTGCACGCTATTCAAAAAGTGGAAGCATATCACTGAATAGAGCTTTAAAAAGGGCCCACATGTGCAAAATATGTGAGGCCTAATTTCTGTGTACAGATGAAAATTTAAAAGCAGTGACTATAATTTAAACTCAAATACTTTGGCCACCTAATGTGAAGAGAGGACTCACTGGAAAAGACCTTGATGCTGGGAAAGACTGAAGGCAAAAGGAGAAGGGAACGGCAGAGGATGAGATGGTTAGATAGCATCACCGATGTAATGAACATGAATTTGAGTAAACTCCGAGAGACAGTGGAGGACAGGAAGGCCTGGCGTGCTATGGTCCATGAGGTCACGAAGAGTCGGACACGACTGAACGACTGAACAACAACAAAATAATTTAAACAGACATGCAGTACATCTCATCAAAGTGGGGACTGCAATCCTGCTTTGTCTGCTGCCCAAGCATCAAATGTTGGGGGCAACTTCAAGTTGTTTCTCCTTTAAGAATTCTTTCTCTTTCACCTGAACTTTGATTAGACAACTCTTCCAATAAAGCAGTCTTTCTCAAGGTTGGCAGCTTTAAGATGTGCGGACTTCAACTGCCAGAATTCCCCAGCCAGCCTCTTAAAGTTGCCAACCTTGGGAAACACTGAAATAGATTATTGTCCTCTGTAAAAGACACATGGCTTGAAAGTCATAGGCATGTCCTCCTGTTTATCTTTTTCCTTTATTTCTCAAAGAAATATCAAAATTGAAATACCTGCTTTTGCTCAGCGATGTGCATCCTTCCAAAATGAAAGTTAGTGTGGCACAGTAGTTACAGCATTAGATTAGGACTGGGGAGACTTATAGTCCAGCCCTCTGCTCCAGTGATCTGTGGAAGCTTACTGGGTGACTTTGGGCCAGTCACTACCTCTTAGCCCCAATTACTGCACAGACTTGTTTTTGGCAAGTGGATGTGGGGGAAGAGTGCAAGGTATATCACCTTGAGTTTCTGGAGCAAAGGTGGGAGATAAATCTAATAAATGTATAAAAACAAATACATTTCAAATAAGTGCTTTGGACCACGGGGAAGCACAGCACCTTTCTTGTATTCATTAAAGCAGCTGCATCTTTTTCAGTCTCTCCTAAAAAAATTCAGGTTCCTTTCATGAATACCAGAGAAGTGCTATGGTTGTGCAAGTTCCAAACACTTCCTTCAAATATTCTTCTAATTCTCAAAATATCATAACTACTAAGGAAAAGTGTGTGTACATGTGTATGTGTGGGCAAACATATCTGCTGATATGTACTGTATGTGAGAGAAAAACTGGGACTCTTGAACAGAATCAAGATCATGATTTTAAAAAAGCAGGCAGTGCATAAATCCACCTTTGCAGAATATGTATTTCTTGAGAAGGTGAAGAAGTGAAGAATTCTCCACATGCAATAGACTTCATTTGCAGGATTCCCAAGTATATTAAGATTAAGACCGCCCAGGGTCCCTCCTTGTGGGGGAGATGGGCGGGATATAAATATGACAAATAAATAATTAAAAATAAATATTTTTCCAGCTCATAACTCACTCAGAGCTAATTATAGTAAAGCAGCTTGTGGGTTAAGTCAAGTCATTCAGAAATGCCAAATCGAAAGAGTAAAACATTCATTGTCAAGGTACACTGCACAGCTAATTACAATAGCAACCCAGAACAGACAACAAGAAAATAATCAAGAAAATTAAACTCTGCCAATTTTCCTCAACAAGACAACCTACTGATTGTATTGGTACTATACTAGCTAGAATTCCCAGCCAGTATAGCTAAATGTTGGGGATTCTGGGAATTGTAATTCTAATTTATTTTGCGGGCACCAGATTTACAAGTCTGGGTGATAGGCATCAATTATGTTTCATCTTGATGGATATTCTGACTTCAACTTGGGTCCACAATGAGAGAGTAGTGTTTCCATAACAGATAACCAGCCACCTTCCAGGCTTGTTCTGAAACTATGGGACATAGCTGAGATATATGATAGTGCTATTTTTACGTGCTCCAAATGCTCTCCATAAAAATGCTGCAGAATGTAATAATACTGTCCCACCTAATACTTTTTAGAGCCGGACCACTACTAAATAAGGAAACAAGATACAAGGAAGCAGAGCAAGCAGTTAACATTTCCTCTCCTCTTCATCCATCTCTGTTCCATCTTTCTTTTAAATTTCCAGGGCAGTTATCCCTCTTCCCGGCTTCCCCATCTCCATCTCCATCTCCATCTCCATCTCCATCTCCATCTCCAGCTGCTTCCTCCTCCTCCTCCTTCCACCTTTTGTCCTAGTAAGAGGGACCAGAGAGAGTGTGTGTGCATGTTTATGGATGAATTTGTATATTTTTGTGCATGTGAGAATGCAGATTGACCTCTATGCACAAAAATTAAATATAACCCGAGTTCCCAGTTTTAAAAGAATCTAATTTTAAATAATTTAATATTTAAATTAAATATTAAATTTAATTAATATTGCTTCCCTTTTAAAAAGAATAAATAGAATATATACACATATACATACGGACATACAAATCTGACACTTGCACACATTTATTGGGAAGGATAAATCTTTAGGACTGGTTGCAGTGGTAGCTCGGTTGACAAGATGGAGAAGCTAAGCATTGCGCAGAATTGGTTCTTGTGTTTGTAACTATTTTCTATTCTGTATTAAATTTAGGGTCTTCTTTTCCAGGTAAATACAGGAGAATCAAGGAGGACTCAAGTTTCCAGAAAGTGCCATTAGGTGCACATAATTTCTGTTCCACATTCTGCACCCAATGGAGTTTGAAATAAAAATAACAGCCAACGAACATTAACTGTCATTTAAACTGAACAAAGTGTCTTCAATTAGAACAGGGTACACAATCATATCTACAATAGCTGGGGTTGCAGATCACCGGTAGATAACAGCAAAGAGATATAGAGAACTCCAACTTTTTGCTGCCATCTAGTGGTGAACTAGATGTTTGCAGCCCATACAAGGTGGCTTCGCACAATTTAAGGCCCCAGAGCCACATGCAACTCCCAGAACACTCCAAAAGTTGGATATTATTAAGTACATGAAGAGTAATTATATTGACTTCTGGTGGCAATATGGCGGACTGAGCAGCTTTGCCCACGAGCTCCGTGGGCAGAACTGGCATCGTGGCAGTTTTTTCTGGCATAGGCTGGTTTCTCCTATAGCCCAGAGCGTTTTTCCAGATCAAGGAAATCACTTAGAATTGACCCATTCGTCCTCCAGACAGCAAGTTGTAGCCAGGGGATCGTGGACAGTGTGCATGATCAACTGGTAAGACTTTGCCTGGAGGCTGGGATTTCACCATTTCCAAGCCGTGCTGCAGCCCTTAAAGGGACAGTAAGTCCGGCCACCCCATTTCTTAAACACCCAATTTATTGTTCTTTTTAAAGTTTTTGTATCCTAAGAGATACAAAGAAGAAGCGGACTCTTTTGGTGCTATCGTTATTTCTGGATTTAATTTTTAAATTTTTAAGTTTTGGCTTGTTTTCCCATCTAAAGTAAATTTACAATAAAGTAAATATTGTAAACCGTCCAGAGTTCCCCGTTGGGGGAGATGGGCGGTCATACAAAATAAACAAACAAACAAATAAATAAATATTAAGGAGGACTAAGAATAAATAATTGCCTTCTTGTTACTATTTTTGTATTGAATTTGAAGGATTGATATTTTCCTACATGTTGGATTTGTTGCTTTGAATCTTCAGCTTTCTGTTCACTTTCTTTGGGATCTGCTTGTTAACATACTTTCCCTTGTGCCAATTTCATTCGGAACTTTTCTATTAACCCATTAACTCCTATCTGCGTGAGTCAAGTATCTAGGGGGCGCCATAATTTACTGCCTGAAACATGGAAGATTTCAGGGAGGCTTTTTCAGAGTCCTGTTATGAGCCTGAGCAGACCTTCAAAGAGATCTTATTAAAGTGTTGTCAACCCATTTTGTAGACTATTCAGGACTTTGGGGAAGAAATTATTTCTAAGCTGTGTCATTTGGCTGAAGACGTTATGGAGGAAGATGAAGATTTTGATGAGGATGGAACTGATAGCAAGACTGAAGTAATGCCAGACAAAGATTACATTTTGGTGGTGAAGGGGTTAAGGCGACAGTCTGAGCTGCAGTTTATAAGGAGAGCTGTTTTTCTGAGGGAATGTTGTGGCTTTCTGGGGAATTGTTATGGGAGAGAAGATAATCTGCTTTGTGGGAGTTTTTCTGCTGAGAAGTCTGAGATTTTAAGGGAGGCAGTTGGGCTGTTTGATTTTTGCAAGAAAGTTGCCTTGGGTGTAATAGGGAGATATGTAAATGCTTTGGTATACTTTGAGGTGTGGTAAAATTTAGAATGTGTAATTGGATTGATAATGAGGTTATTATGATTTCATTTTTCTTTAATGATTTGGATTAAGACTTATAAGGTATTCATATAGTATTCATTTATTTATTTAAATTATATTACCGCCCATCTTCCCCCCAAAGGGGGAACACTGGGCGGTTTACAATAAAACCGGAGTTAAAATACAAAACAGATCCCAACGGAAATGGAATAAATATATAATATCATTATAATTATTAAAAGATATAAATAGAATATAATGAAATAAAATATAGATGACTACAGTTCTTCCTCAAATCCTGAGCGCAAGGGCCGTTCTCAATCCATTCTAGGGTGCTAGCCAAGAATTACTATTTCCCCTCCCATCCCAGGCTTGGTGGCAAAACCAGGTTTTCAGTTTTTTCCTGAAGTCCAGGAGTGAGGGGGTATAATAGTAATTGCTTGGTTTTTAGGTTTAATAGGATTAAGATTGCTGTAGTGTTATTAATTATAAAAGTAGACAATTTATATGTTTTTACAATTTGACTTATTATAGTGGACAGAAATATATAGAATAGCAGTGGTAAGGAACAGTTAAATAAATGTTTTATGGGGGAGGGAAGTTGATTTAGAATATATATATATATATATATATATATATATATATATATATGGTGTGGTGGCTCAGCAGGTAAGACACCAGCTTGTCGATCGGAAGATCGCAAGTTTGGAGGTTCGAATCCTTAGCCCCGCGTGACAGAGTGAGCTCCCGCACTAGCTCCAGCTCTTGCCAACCTAGCATGCAAATGCAAGTACAGTAGATGAATAGGTACCACTTTCGTGGGAAGGTAACAGCGTTCCGCGTGCGTCATGCGGCCACATGACCGTGGAAGCGTCTTCAGACAACGCTGGCTCTTTGGCTAACAAACGGAGATGTGCACTGGCCCCTAGAGTCGGACACGACTGCACAAATGTGCGGGGGGAACCTTAATATAATAATATAATATAATATAATATAATATAATATAATATAATATAATATAATATAATAATATAATATAATAATATAATATAATATAATAATATAATATAATATAATATAATATAATATAATATAATATAATAATATAATATAATAATATAATATAATATAATATAATATAATAATATAATAATATAAGGGGAAGGAGCAATTGCATTAGTGATTTGTATGTGTGTTAATGGAAGGATTTATAGAAATAATGTGATCTTGGTTTGTTACAGAGTAAGGGATTGATTTCCCCTTCATGGATCACTGCCTTGTCGTGGCGAAGGGGCTTGCGTAACTCACTGAAGTCAGGTCAAGAAGAACAGGTCATGACGGAGAGTTCTGACAAAACGTGGTCCAAAACTGGAGGAGGGAATGTCAAACCACTCCAGTATCCTTGCCAAGAAAACCCATGGACAGTATCAAAAGGCTAAAAGCTATGACGCCGGAAGATGAGCCCCTCAGGTCGGAAGGTGTCCAACATGCTACTGGGGAAGAGCGGAGGGCAATTCCAAGTAGCTCCAGAAAGAGTGAAACGGCTGGGCCAAAGCCGAAAGGACGCTCAGTTGTGGATGTGTCTGGAAGTGGAAGGAAAGTCCGATGCTGTAAAGAACAATATTGCATAGGAACCTGGAATGTAAGATATATGAATCAACGTAAGCTGGATGTGGTCAAACATGAGATGACAAGATTGAACATCGACATCTTGGGAATCAGCGAACTAAAATGGACAGGAATGGGCAAATTTAATTCAGGAGACCATTATATATACTACTGTGGGCAAGAATCCCTTAGAAGAAATGGAGTAGCTCTCATAGTCAATAAAAGAGTGGGAAAGGCAGTACTGGGGTACAACCTCAAAAATGACAGAATGTTTTCAGTTCGAATCCAAGGCAAACCATTCAACATCACAGTGATCCAAGTCTATGCCCCAACCACTGATGCCGAAGAAGCTGAAGTTGACCGGTTCTATGAAGACCTACAACACCTTCTAGAACTAACACCAAAAAAAAAAAAAAGATGTCCATCATAGGGGACTGGAATGCTAAAGTAGGAAGTCAAAAAATAACCGGAATAACAGGCAAGTTCGGCCTCGGAGTACAAAATGAAGCAGGGCAAAGGCTAATAGAGTTTTGTCAAGAGAACACGCTGGTCATAGCAAGCACTCTTTTCCAACAACACAAGAGCTGACTCTACACATGGACATCACCAGATGGTCAATACCAAAATCAGATTGATTATATACTTTGCAGCCAAAGATGGAGAAGCTCTATACAATCAGCAAAAACAAGACCTGGAGCTGACTGTGGCTCAGATCATGAGCTTCTTATCGCAAAATTTAGGCTTAAATTGAAGAACGTAGAGAAAACCACTAGACCACTCAGGTATGACCTAAATCATATCCCTTATGAATATACAGTGGAGGTGAGGAAGAGATTTAAAGGATTAGATCTGGTAGACAGAGTGCCTGAAGAACTATGGATGGAGGTTCGTAACATTGTACAGGAGGCAGCAACTAAAACCATCCCAAAGAAAAAGAAATGCAAGAAAACAAAGTGGCTGACTGATGAGGCTTTACAAATAGCTGAGGAAAGAAGGGAAGCAAAAGGCAAGAGAGAAAGGGAAAGATATATCCAACTGAATGCAGAATTCCAGAGAACAGCAAGGAGAGATAAGAAGGCCTTCTTAAATGAACAATGCAAAGAAATCGAGGAAAACAATAGAATGGGGAATACTAGAGATCTCTTCAAGAAAATTGGAGATATCAAGGGAACGTTTTGTGCAAAGATGGGCATGATAAAGGACAAAAAAGGCAGGGACCTAACAGAAGCAGAAGAGATTAAGAAGAGGTGGCAAGAATACACAGAAGAACTATACAAGAAAGATCTTAAAATCCCTGATAAATACGATGGTGTGGTCACTGAGCTTGAGCCGGACATCCTAGAGAGTGAAGTCAAGTGGGCCTTAGGAAGCATTACTAACAACAAAGCTAGCGGAGAAGACAGTATCCCAGCTGAGCTATTTAAAATCCTAAAAGATGATGCTGTTAAAGTGCTGCACTCAATATGCCAACAAATTTGGAAAACTCAACAGTGGCCACAGGATTGGAAAAGGTCAATTTACATTCCAATTCCAAAGAAAGGCAATGCCAAAGAATGTTCAAACTACCGTACAATTGCGCTCATTTCACATGCTAGCAAGGTTATGCTCAAAATCCTACAAGCTAGGCTTCAGCAGTATGTGAACTGAGAACTACCAGAAGTGCAAGCTGGGTTTCGAAGAAGCAGAGGAACTAGAGATCAGATTGCCAACATTCGCTGGATCATGGAAAAAGCAAGAGAGTTCCAGAAAAACATCTACTTCTGCTTCATTGACTACGCTAAAGCCTTTGATTGTGTGGATCACAACAAACTGTGGCAAAGTCTTAAAGAGATGGGAGTACCAGACCACCTTACCTGTCTCCTGAGAAACCTGTATGTGGGTCAAGAAGCAACAGTTAGAACCAGACATGGAACAACCGACTGGTTCAAAATTGGGAAAGGAGTACGACAAGGCTGTATATTATCACCCTGCTTATTTAACTTATATGCAGAGTACATCATGAGAAATGCCAGGCTGGATGAATCACAAGCCGGAGTTAAGATTGCCGGGAGAAATATCAACAACCTCAGATATGCAGACGATACCACCCTAATGGCAGAAAGTGAAGAGGAACTAAACAGCCTCTTGATGAGGGTGAAAGAGGAGAGTGCAAAAGCTGGCTTGAAACTCAACATTAAAAAAACCCAGATCCTGGCATCTGGTCCCATCACTTCCTGGCAAATAGAAGGGGAAGAAATGGAAGCAGTGACAGATTTTATTTTCTTGGGCTCCAAGATCACCGCAGACGGTGACTGCAGCCATGAAATTAAAAGACGCTTGCTCCTTGGGAGGAAAGCTATGGCAAACCTAGACAGCATATTAAAAAGCAGAGACATCACCTTGCCGACAAAGGTCCGTATAGTTAAAGCTATGGTTTTTCCAGTAGTAATGTATGGCTGTGAGAGTTGGACCATAAGGAAGGCTGAGCGCCGAACAATTGATGCTTTCAAACTGTGGTGCTGGAGAAGACTCTTGAGAGTCCCTTGGACTGCAAGGAGGTCAAACCAGTCAATCCTAAAGGAAATCAACCCTGACTGCTCATTGGAAGGACAGATGGTGAAGCTGAAGCTCAAATACTTTGGCCACCTAATGCGAAGAGAGGCCTCACTGGAAAAGACCCTGATGCTGGGAAAGACTGAAGGCAAAAGGAGAAGGGGACGGCAGAGGATGAGACGGTTAGATAGCATCACCGATGTAATGAACATGAATTTGAGTAAAGTCCGAGAGGCAGTGGAGGACAGGAAGGCCTGGCGTGCTATGGTCCATGAGGTCACGAAGAGTCGGACACGACTAAACGACTGAACAACAACAACAAGGGATTGATTATGGAAATTGCTGTATATTCTTCCTGCTGAAAGTCAGAAGTCACCTTTCTATGTAATCTTCAAAAAATTCTTTTTTCTTGTGTTTCTCACTTTTTGTAGTTTTTCTTTTTTTGTAGTTTTTTGCTTTTTTGTATTTTTATCTTTGCTTTAAACTTAATAAAATTCTTTTTTTTTAAAAAAAGAGTAATTATGTTAACTGTATTTAATTAATTTAATTTTAATTAAATGTAAGTGAAATGAAATCCAATGTACTTTCCCCCGTAGTTCGTCTGCTTTTTGCAGTGTGCCCCAGGCATACCTCTTAAAAGCCAAATGCAGTCCTCAGCTGGAAAATGTGCACCTAATTAAAAACAGAGATACTCAAAACAAAAAGACCAAATATGCAAGCAGTCTGCTTCAATATAGAAACAATGGAAACCAACCATCTTTCTTAATCCAAAGAGCAATTCTTGCTTGCTCGCAAATGTTAAAAGTCAGCCAATGGACGGGATCTTCTGGTGAGTACTTGCACTTCAGTTTCTCCTCTCCAGACAATACTCCGAGTTTGAGAGTGGAACCAATTATGTAGAGAGGTGGTGGGTTCCCCTTCATTGGATGTGTTTGTGCAGAGACAAGATAGTTGTCTGTCAGGTTTAATTTGGATTTCTGCACTTGAGCAGGGAGTTTGACATGTGGGTAAAGAGTCCTTCCTAATTCTATGATTCTGTTGTTTATGTGCAGCAGTTCACTTGAACTCTAGGCATTTTTCCAAGGCCAGAAGCATCTCCTGACCACATCCTTTCCAACTGCTCAGAATGGTGACTGTTTTCATTGCACAGATTTCTCTTTAAGACATATCCTAGTGTTACGAAATGCAAGTGGGGCCATTCAAGGTAGCTAGCATAAGAACTTTCGGTGATGGAGAAAAAACAGTCTATTTTACATTTTTGGTTTCTGTGGCCTCCTAGATTCCATCGTAGACAGTTAAAAGCAGATGGTTGGAATAAATTGGACCATAATGCTTAACCTGGGATTGGTTAAACCCACTGCTAACCATGGGGATAGTATGTTCACATCACAGTGGCCATTAGAGGGCTACAAAGGCAAATTATGTTTTGACTGGCCCACCCATTTTTGACCAGCAAAAGAACTTCCCTGGCAGACACTGTTCCCACAGTTTTGAAGGTCTGTATAATGTTGAATCGGATGGCTGCAATATGTTGGCAGATATTTGGCTGGGCAGGGCACTGGCAATTGCTCAGAATTGCCCTTTGTTGCCTTAGCAGACAGGCACGCAGTGCATCAAGGTGCCACCTTGGAGGCTTAGGTCAGCGGTGCTGTGAAAAGGGCTAAAGACGGCCTCTGGGTAGCAGAACTGGCACCATCCGTATGGAGAGTCTCTTTGCCTCCCCACCAGTGTTTACTCTGAAGGCATATTTACTGCCACTACCCAGTCAGGTAACTGAATACAAGTATTAACAGCAAGTTCACCCTAAGACCCTGGAGACAGTAGGAAAAATCCAAACACTTCCTAACTGACACTGAAGGAATTAATGCTTTCTAAAATGAGAACTGTTAATGCCTCCCTTTAACACACCCACGCCTCTTACTCCAGCTGGGATAACTGGAGAAAGAAGAGTACTCCAGTATATAATCTGTGACTAGGTTATTCTAATTTTAAATAAGCTAAAAGTGAGTTTTGGAACTTAAAAGAGATTCTGAGCTTTCGTTTCAAAAAATAAGTCTTAAAGATACAGTATATCTTAAAATTGGAAAAGAGAGAACAGCTTATCAGTTACGTTTGAGCATAATTCACAATTTCTTTTTTTCTTCTTTCTTCTTTCTTTTTATTAGAATTTTTGAAAACAATAAAAGTATAAAAATTAAAGAAAAAAGAAAAAGAGAAGATAGAAAAGAAGAAAAAAAGAAGGAAAAGAAGAAAAAAAAGGAAATAAAATATAGAATTATGACTTCCACCCTTCTTTCTATCAAGTAGTTGCTATCTTATTCTTTCCCTTCCCTCTTTAACCCTTTTTAGTCCCCAAATCCATAAATCATCAATTCAGCCTTCTCTTCTTTCAACAAAATGTCCATATAAGGTTTCCAGTCTTCCAAACAAGTCTTTATCATTTTTTCCGCTGACCAAAGTGCCTCTTCCGCAAGTTCACAATTTCTTAAGCTTTAACTTAGAGGTTCACTTAGGGCAGGAAAGATCCAGTGTGAGGAAACCATGGCTCATCATATGCTGCTGAACTACACCCATATTGTATCAGAGCAGCGTTTGAAGGGTCACAGGTTACTCATGGCATCATCCATGCGCAAGAAGGAGCTGTCAGCAAAACTGGCAAAATTTCAGCTTGCTGAAGTATGAAAAATCTTTTGGAAAAAGAAAGGAATCTAAGGATGTGTGAATGTCATCGGTTAAGTCCATGGTTTGGAGCCGTTGAGACCTGAAGTTCTCAGTGGCAGTGAAAGGGAACAAAGAGAAATGATAGGCAGATGGGCTAAGGGGGGAGTACCGCTTCCAATCTTTAACCAGTGGGAGTTAGAACTGCAGGAGATGTGTGCTGGACTGGGTTAAAAACAACACTACCTTTCCTAGCAATGGATGTTTCAGGAAAAAGAACATGTATTGATAATTGTTGTAGCAGTTTTAAAACCACTGGCAACCAAACCTCCTTACAGAAATGTATAAAGGAATTCCTGAACTACGTACGCACACCCCACTTTATCAACCGCTCTGTTTTGCACAGTGTTTCTCGTTTTCGTTCTGTCTGGTGCTTGGTTTGTGAAGAAGAGACGAGTGAACGCTAGAGGTCAGCAACTGCTTATGTAACAAAAGCTGAGCAGCCTTTCAGACTGAAATTAGAATCTGTTTCTGTGCATGTTGCGCAACTAGCGTCTTTAGTTTTTACAGAAGTTGCATGCAGTAACTGAAGCAGGTCTGTAAAAATGTAAGTTTGTTGCTTGATGAAATCTTGTTCTAAAATTTGAACAGTTTGCGGGGGGGGGGGACCTGTTTGTATTCCTTCCTTCTTCCAGTTGGGGTTCAGGCCTGGGCATGGGACAAAAATGACAGTAGTTGCTCTCATGGATGTTCTGCGGTGGGACTTGAATGGAGGGGGTGAAGTCCTTCTGATCCTGCCAGAACCTCTCAACAGTGTTCAGTACCATTTATTATTGTAATCTCTGGAGGGCCTGTGAGGATTGGGGATTCATTAGTGGTTCCATTCCTTCCTGAGTGTGTAGGCCCAGTTGGTGGTAGAGGGGGATGAGAGATGAAATCCTTGGCCACTTGGCCCTCTCCTCCATCTTATTTTACATGTAGATGACACTTCTGGGAGAGGTCATCTATCAGTTTGGGGTGAGATATCTTCCATAGGCCAGTGACACCCAGTTGTATATCTTAACCTTGGACTGTGCAGAAGATGCTGTGCTTGTCCTGACCAGGTGTCTGGAGGCTGTTAGGAATTGGATGAAACAGGCTCAGAACAAACCCCAGCAAGACAATGGCTGTTTATCCAGAGAGTGCCCGGATCTCATATAATTCCATGTTTAGTTCTTTACTGGGTTGCACTGCTATGTGGGGAGGTGGTCTGGGATGTTGGGGGTGGGGAGGTCTTCTAGAGTCATAGCTCCTATTGGGACAGCAGATGGAGCCCATGGCTAGGAGAGCCATTTCCATTTCTGAGCTTTTGTCATTTCTGTTCTGGAGACCCTCGTGATCTCAAAACTTGGTTACTAGAATTCATTTTATTCTGAAGACTACTGGGAACTGCAGCTGGTCATAATGTGGCTGTTTGACTGCTTTAGCAGAATTATACCTATCTCGTGGGAGCTGCTTTGGCGAGCAATAGGCTTCCAGATAAAATTCAAAGTGCTGATTTAAAGGGCTCTGTTTTTACAGGACCATGTCCTCCAAGTAGAAACTTCCTATCCTGTGGGTGGGAAAGTTTGCTGGAGGGCAGCACAAAGGGAAGCTTTCTCCAGGTCACTCCAACCCTCTGGAATTATCTTCCCTCGGAGCTTAGAATGGCTCCCTCCTTACTGGCATTCTAAAAACACGTGAAAATCATCCTTTTTTGTTGAGGTGTTAGAGGAGAGGTGGTAGGGATGCTGACTGTTTTTTTATGCCTGGTGGTTATGGTTTTGGTTTTTTTTGCTTTTAGGGCTTACATGACCATGTGTTTTTATCATTTTAACTGAATTTTATAATTAGGAATTGTTGGGATACATAGCATATGCATATGTGAGCATCTCAGAAACTGATAAAGCGAGTGAGTAAAATGCAAATGATGTAAGATAGATAGCCCTAGCCATAAGTCAGTGCAAAATCTGAGCATGCAGCAACTTCCTCTGGGGCTTATCATAATTATACGGTTGTAAATCTAAATATGGTTCAGCATAATGAATATTAATTTCTTCAGATATCTTAAAATTAGTTGAGATTAATTACTTGATTATATCTTGATTTTTTATTCTGGTAAGTGCTTAGGGTGGCTCATGAATTTCAAAAACAAAAACAACATAAAAAACCTCAGAGAATAAAATTAATATTAAAATAGGTCCTAAAGTAATGTATAGACAGGACAGGAAGTCACAGTACAGATGGACTATGGTGAAACAGAGTGGGTCCAGGTCAGCAAAGGAGTGAGAAACGGCTGTAATACTCTCTCAGCCTATATGCTGAATTTATATTGAAGGAAACTGGATTGGAAGAAGAAGAGCATGGTTTTAAACTTGGAGGAAGAAACATCAATAACCTGTGCTGTGCTGATGACACTACTCTGGTAGTTGAAAATGCAAATGACCTGTCTAGTAATGAAAATCAAGGAACATAGTGAAAAAATGTGACTAAGATTAAATATAAAGAAGACAATGTCAACAGGTACAGCAACCAGCCTTAGAATTGACAATGAAGATACTGAAGTTGTGGATGGCTTCTGCCTCTTAGGATTGACTATCTTTTTTGTGTGTGTGGCTTACATTTAGGGCAGAGCTTTCCAAACTGTGTGTCGGGACACGTTAGTGTGTCGGCTGCAGTGTCTGGGTGTGTCGCGGCTGCTGCTGCCTCCGAGCCCTGCCAGGATTCCGCGCAGGTCCTAGTGCCTGCCTTGTGCCTTGCTGCCTCCAAACCTGCCCTGCCAGGATTCAGCGCAGGCCCTAGTGCCTGCCTTGTGCCTTGCTCCCTCCAAACCTGCCCTGACAGGATTCCACGCAGGTCCCAGTGCCTGCCTTGTGCCTTGCTGCCTCCAAACCTGCTGTGATTCCGTGCAGGTCCTAGTGCCTGCCTTGTGCCCTGCTGTAAGAGTGTGTCGCGAAATGATGCCCTGCTGTAAGAGTGTGTCATGAAATGATGCATGTCTAAAAAGTGTGTCACCAACATGAAAAGTTTGGAAAGCCCTGATTTAGGGTATCTTCTGTTTTATGACAACCAAGGTGTAGCAGCGAAAGGTGTAGCAGCAAAATGCCAGGATCTTGGGACTTGAATGAAACTTTCATTCACCACAGTAAGTGCTGAAAAGCAGCTACGTCTTTTTTCTTCTATTACCTCCTCCCCCATTTCCCACGTTGCAAGTAGAGGGAGAAGGAAAAGACCCATATTCCCATGTTGCTGGCTTTAGGGCACCTTTTTTATCAGAGAAATTAAACAAATAGTAGACATTCCTTTCATTTCTCTCCTTCTCTCCTATGAAAAATAATTGTGACATGAAAAACCTTGACAGTTGCCAAGTGGTGTGGTTGTTTCTGCTAGGTTCCCCTGGGACCTGAAGCACCTGAAGATTGTCCCTGATGTGTCTTTAGACCTTGGCACGTACCCCAGGACTTCCTGGCACAATCTGAATCCAACCGAGCATTTGGAAATTAATTCATTTCAGTTGCAGCATTGTAATTTTGATGTTGACTGTTCCATTGAGTGGAAGGGAACTTACTTCTGTATAATAAACAGACACAACAAGCTTGAGTTTGATTTACACACAGGCTGTAAATCTAGTTAGCTGAAATAAAGAGGACCAAAAGTGCTTAATTTTAACTGGATTGTGTCCAAAATATTTGACATCAAACGCATATGTGTTATTGATTTGCATCTTATAAAAGCTATCTGTGCACCTAGGCATAAAACAGATTCAAATATTACTGTAAGCTATACCAGTATGTGAGAGAAGGACAAGAGAGGCCAGCAACTATAAATATTTAATTAGAATCATCGGAGCCCTGGTAATAAAACTGATATGCAAGGTAGCCTTCCCAAAGAAATCTACTTTACAGCAATTACAAGCAACACAAGCATTTAAAATAAAGTGTCCATCAGAGTAGCTAAAATATATAACATTCTAAAACCATAAAAATATATTAAATAGGAATACATGTCAACCATTCACATGTACAGTAACTATAAGGACTTGTAAAAAGGATCCAAAATAAGATAGGGCAGAATATGTTCTCGCTATAATGATTATTTTGTTTTTAATCCATTCAATTGTGTCTGATTCTTGGAGACTGCCTGGACAAGTCCCTGCAGTTTTCTTGGCAAGGTTTTTCAGAAGTGGTTTGCCATTGCTTCCTTCTTAGGGCTGAGAGAAAGTGACTGGCCCAAGGTCACCCAGCTGGCTTTGTGCCTAAGGCAGGACTAGAACTCATGGACTCCCAGTTTCTAGCCTGATGCCTTAACCACTACACCAAACTGGCTCTCATAATGGTAACTATTTCAGAGCTTTCCGAACTTTTCATGTTGGTGACACACTTTTTAGACATGCAGCATTTCGCGACACACTCTTACAGCAGGGCACAAGGCAGGCACTAGGACCTGCGCGGAATCACAGCAGGTTTGGAGGCAGCCAGACAAAAGGCAGGCACTAGGACCTGCGCGGAATCCTGGCAGGGCTTGGAGGCAGCAGCAGCCGCAACACGCCCAGACACTGCAGCTGACACACCAACGTGTCGCGACACACAGTTTGGAAAGCTCTGATTTATTTGATAAGATATAATTATGTACATTTTCATCTATCAATTTACTTACAAAGAAGAAATAAACTTTGGACCTGGGCAAATTGTAAAGAACAGAAGGGGAACAATGTTTTATTTGATAAGAGTATGGATTGATAAGCTAGTATTATCCTAATCGTGTGTATTCCTCCAATCCTGACTTGTCAGGAAAATATTCTGGCATCATTTGCGCTGCCCTGATGGCCAAACTCAAATCTGGCTCAGTAAGGAGGCTTGTGAGTAGTCCTGTCCTTACAGCTTAACTGTGAAAATTTATGAACAGTGATTGGTAGATTCTTCTAGCTTTGTGTTCCTTCTCACTCAACATTAACAGCTGGCTGGAAAAACCACACCAATTGCTTTCCTTAAGGTGGTGCAGGGTGGGCTTGGGTGAGTGTGAGTGGGTGCCTGGGATGGAGGCTTTAGCCAACATTCAAGTTGTCAGACACAAGTTGCCAGCACAGAGATGCTCTGTGCTAGTGACCTGTCACTTGGGCTATTTTTGAAATTGAGTCTTCTGGACGACAAGTAGATGAGCATCCAAAAATTGCCCTGCAGACTGGCTGGTAAGGCAAAGCTGGGTTGTTAGTGAAGCAGAGGACCCCACATGGCATGTTGAGAGAACTCCCTCCCTCCTGATCCTGGCCCATACTCCAACCCACCGACCTGTTGGTTAGACTACTTTTGGACAAGGCTTTAACAGTTTTCCAGAAGACTAGAACACTGTTAGACACTTCTATCAGTTTGTTAGTTGTTTGGGATAGAAGGGGAAACAGGCAGAATTCGAATCAATCTCACATCAGCTCCCAAATACAGTATCCCAAATTCTGCAAATATTAATACCTGGAGGTTTCCATGGAGCACACAGAATGGTTTTCAAGTAGGCAAAATGGTGCTGCTTCCCTCCCAAAGTCATAAAAACAGTAGAAAGCAGAGCCATGCAAAACTTGTCAACAGGAGCAGCAGAAAACATTCAATGTATTCATTTGAGACAGAATAGGCAATACACATCTGGCCTATTTTAAGTCTACTGACAACACCCCTCCTCCTTTTAAAATATACAGGTCTATGAACATGTATTTTAATATAGATTTGTGGTCTTCTAGAAGACTGGTATAACTGTGTATATAAGGAGCCCACATAATGCCTTGATAGCACTTTGCAAAGTCTGGCTCAGGCATAATATGGGCAGTTGCCTCCCCGGGAGCCAGGTGTCCAGCTTCTCTGGCAGCCTAACCCCAAATGACCATTTGTGGTAGCTAGTGAGTGGAGGAGGGGGCTCAGGTCGGCAGCAGCCTCAGCCAGCTAATAGGAGTTTGGCAGATGCCAGCCCTTGACAGCGTCATCATGAAAGAGCTGTTGTAGATAGTTCATATGCCAAGCTTGTATTGGGCGAAGATGGAAAACACTATTTTAAAACTGGAACAGCTAAGGACAGAACAGCCAGATATTGTTCTCCATGCTAAGACTGTAAAAGTAGAAGTAGAAGTAGAAGTACTGTGGAATGTGAATCTAAATAAATAATTTTGTTAAAATGAAAAGTTGGCTTCTAGGGAAATCAGTGGTTAGCCCGTGGATGCATCCACTGCTAGTCAAACTCCAAAGTTTTCTTTGCATTAATCAGCCTTAGCATTTTTTCCATTGTGATATGCCAGAGACGTATATTATTGTTCCTCTCCAAGCAAACTCTAAAAGCAAAATAAAATACATATTGCAAATGAGAAAGATCCTGCTTTGTTGGAGTCCTTTTTTCTTATTTTCCATTCAAGCCCAAGCTAAGCAAGCTGTAGCTATATTGGTTGTGACCAAGGAAGGTTTTTGGTTTAAGCAAAGATATTAAATGAGAAATCTCTGTACTGGAAACTGATTTTGCAAATAAACCCTTCACATTTTTCTGCTGGCAATGCCTTTCCTCTTTTTTTTAAGAAGCAAACACATAATCTAAAGAAAGGCAAGGCAAGGACAAAATCATGTCCATAGCGAGTTGCGCATCTGTATTTACATTTTTTGTTCTTGAAAAATAATACCAGGTAAAAGGCCAGAACTTATAATGATTACTGGCATTCCTGACTAGTTGAAAGAAGAATTAAATAAATTTGCCATGAGACAGATCAGATTGGGTGATATACTTGAGGTTCTTTCCAACCCAAAAGGAGATGCTGATTTTCCCATTTCACCATATGATTTAAATTGCAGCAGATGTTTGCTTGATCCATTAAGTTTTGCCTCCCTGACCATCCTTTCCAACAGCTTTGAAATCAATGAAAAATATTAGTTATGTCAGTCTCTCAAACCAGGAGGCAAAAAGCCACCTCCTCTTGCATGAACTACAAAACTTTCTTAAGTGTAGAAGGTGGCCTTCATCCATCAAATTAGAAGCACGCATGGTTTGGCTGCACCTTCCTATGAAAGGAGGAGAAGGGAATTCTCTCTGCTCGTTCTCTGATAAAAACTGAGAAGGCATACTGTTTTCTGAAATATTTTACTTGCTTAATTTTTATTTATTTATTTATTAGATTTATCACCGCCCACTCCCCCAAGGGGGACTCTGGGTGGTTTACAATAAAATATAATTAATTAAAATACAACTATAAATAAGTTAAAATAACATTCAAATAAGACTCCTACATATAATATGATAAAATCCAAGTGGCAGAGTCTTCTTAAAACCGAGGAAAAAGGGTGCTCTAAGGCCACCCTAAGGTGCTAGCCATCCCCAGGAATGTACACTCTTCTTCCCGCCCCAGGCAAATTGACAAAACCAGGTCTTGAGTTTTTTCTGGAAGTCCAGGAGCGAGGGGGACTGTCTTATCTCCAGGGGCAGAATGTTCCACAGGGCAGGGGCTACTGCAGAGAAGGCACGCTTCCGTGACCCCGTTAGATGGAATTCTTTAGCCGATGGGGTCCGTAGCATGCCCTCTCTGCAAGCCCAGGTGGAACGGGACAATATAATGGGGATGAGATGGTCCCTTAGGTAACCTGGTCCCATGCCATGTAGGGCTTTAAAGGTTATAACCAACACCTTGAATTGGACCCAGAAGCAAACTAGAACCCAGTGCAGCTCGCGCAGCAATGGTGTTACATGTGTCTACCTTGGGACACCTAAAATAATCCGCGCGGCTGCATTCTCGATCAGCTGTAGCTTCCGGATACTCTTCAAGGGTAGCCCCATTTAGAGCACATAACAGTGTTCTATATGGGAGATCACCAGGGCATGAGTGACCGTTCGAAGGGCCTCTCGTTCCAGGAAGGGGTGTAACTGGCGCACAACATGAAGTTGAGCAAAGGCCCTCCTGGCCACGACTGCCACCTGCTCTTTGAGCAGGAGTCGTGAGTCCAGGAGAACCCCCAAGTTATGCACCGGGTCTGTCTGGGGCAGTGCAACCCCATCCAGCACTAAAGATGACAATTTCCCAGATGCCGAGGAGCCATTAATCCACAGCCACTCCATCTTACCTGGGTTCAGTTGAAGCCTGTTGTTCCCCATCCAGACCCCTACAGCCTCCAGGCACTTGGAGAGGGTGGTCACTGCATCACTTACTTCACCCGGGATGGAGATGTACAATTGGGTATCATCAGTGTATTGATGATACCTCACCCCATGGTGATGGATGATCTTGCCCAGCGGTTTCATGTAGATGTTAAAAAGGAGCGGAGAGAGTACTGAGCCCTGCGGAACCCCACAAAGCAGGGCCCACGGACTGGACCTCTCACTTCCTATCAACACCGACTGGGACCGTGCCTGCAGGAAGGAGGTGAACCAGCACAGAACCATGCTGCCCACCCCCAACTCCCTGAGCCGTCCCAGGAGGATACCATAGTCAATGGTATTGAAAGCCACTAAGAGGTCAAGAAGAGCGAGAATGGATGCACTGCATCCATATCGCTCCCGCCAAAGGTCATCCATAAGCGTGACCAATGCAGTTTCAGTCCCATGACCAGGCCTGAAACCTGACTGAAAGGGGTCCAGATAATCCGTTTCATCCAGAATCCTCTGGAGCTGCAACGCCACCACCTTCTCAACCACCTTCCCCAAAAAGGGGAGGTGGGAGACTGGACGAAAATTATCCAGTACAGTGGGGTCCAGCAATGGTTTCTTGAGAAGGGGGCACACCAGTGCTTCCTTAAAAGCTGCCGGAAACACCCCCTCTCTCAAGGATGTATTTACCATCGTCTGGACCCAGCCACGTGTCACCTCTCCAGCTGCTTTCACTAGCCAGGAGGGGCATGGATCTAATTGGCAGGTGGTGGCATTCACAGTTTGGAGGACTCTGTCCACTTCCTCGGGTCCAACAGGATCGAACTGTTCCCAGATAACATGGTAAGTACGCTCCCTGAGTCTCTCCTCAGACTCTGTCTCACACTCAGAGTCCAACTTGGGGCGAATCCAAGCGATTTTATCCAGCAAATGCCCAGTAAATTCCTCAGCACAGCCCTGCAGATGGATTTCTGACTCCCCTTTCCCCAAAAGGGATCAGGTAATCTTAAACAGGGCCACCGGGTGATGTTCCGCGGATGCAATAAGAGCGGAGAAATATTGACATTTTGCCGCTCTTACCACCACAAGGTAAGCCTTAATAGTGGCTCTAGCTTGTGTTCGGTCTGATTCAGTCTTTGTTTTCCTGCAGTGGTGCTCTGGGTGTCTCTTAACCCTCTTCAGAACCCTCAGCTCCTCCGTAAACCAGGGGGAGTGTTGGGTTCGACTGGACAAGAGAGGCTGCACAGGGGCGATCCTGTCCAAGGCCCTGGCCGCCTCTCTATTCCAGGTGGCAGCCAGGGCCTCCGCTTTCCAAAGGATAATAAAGAGATTTTCAGAATTCAAACTGACACAGTCTCTAGGTAAAAACTAATCTCTTATCTTCCAAATATCTTGGAATGCAACTGCTGTGATCAATCAGCATATAATGGGATCTAAGAATACTTGGATTGTATTTTAATAGCAGCTCTGTTAGAATCTATAGTACTGAATTTATAATATAAAGAGTTTGCTAAGCCAAGCAAGAATATTTTCTTTGACACAATCCCTTGTGCATAACCTGCAGAGCATGCGCTGATCCTCTAGTCTGCTAATTGGCAACATGGAGTTTCAGGGACCCTGGATGAAGCAAATCCATTGGGGGAGATGGGCGGTCATATAAATAAAATAAATAAATAAATATGCATTGGGAGGTCATCTTTTAAATGGAAAGGAGCTCCACGCTTTAGTTTTCTGATAAGCAATAATCAGTAAATGAAACTCTTCTCAACCCTCCTGGATAGGCCAGGCTGTGAAGCCAAGACAACATTGAGTGTGATGCACCATTCAGAGCAGGAACAGTGAAATGCTAACATAGCTGTGTAGAAAAAAGTTACATCAGAATCAGTCATCCCTGTTCCCATGGGTAATCAATTGAGCAGTATCCTTCTTGGGACAATATTGTATTCCCTTTGAGCTATCAATTTATGGTTTGCTTTAACAATAAAACTGGTCCTAGATTTGACTAGATGTGTTTGCAAAATCCCTCCCTTCACCACTTGCTCAACTTTGGCATCTCTCACCTAAAATAGCATTTCTCACCCATGTATGGCAAGTGCAAGAATTGTAAATTAACGGGGAAAATGCATTTTGAATTTCTAATATATCTGGACCCATAAATGAGATATTCTTGCATATCCCTTTGATCTGAACCAGTTATTCCCCAAAGGCCTACTCCTAAAGCATTCTTTTAACTCAATTTTCCCATGGCATCTATGTTCCCAATCAGCAAATATTGATTTTATCTGACCACAGCATTAGAGTAAATTCCTTAAAGAAACATTTATAATTTTGAACTATAAATAGTAGTATACCGAGATTTGAGGGCTTTTGGAAAAATTATGGGAATGTTGGAACACTACCACCAAAAAACCACTGAAAAGTATGTAACCTCTGGCTTGCCCTTTTTAAACAAAAAGTCCAGGTATAGGGCTGACTCCTTACTTCCTGTACTGTCACTTTTGAAGGGCAGTTCTTAAATTATGTTAAAATTATGTTGTTTTTAAAGTCATATGAGTGCATATAAATGTATACATATAAAATAAATAAAAATGGTAGACCACACTCCTGAATCATGGAAATGGGATAAATAGTTCATCTTTTGTTTTTTATTTTGTTTTTTGCATTCTTCTTTTCTCCAGCCTAGAAATATAAGTACAAGTGCAAGCACATAATGCAAGAACATAAAGTTATATAAATGGCATCCAAAGTTTCAATTTATTTATTACAGTCATAGACCAGTACAAATAAAAATACGCCATATGTAGCCAATAAAAGTTCTCAGCTATAATAAAATAAATAAAATCCATATCTAAAATTAGTTTAGCAAAATACTTAACATTTGTATATAAAATCAAGAAGACAGCCTATTTTACATTATGTTGAGTTCCATATCTTGTGGCATCCTATGGTTATTAATTATTAACTATTAAAATTAAGTGTTAATATCAAAATTTTAAATGAATAGTTATAAAAGAAAGTAAAATATTTATGGTAAGTTTTTCACTAAGTTACGTCGGCTCTTTAGTGCTGCTGCGCAGAATCTTGCTACCTGCGCTGTGACTGTAATCCACTCATCTTTGAGCAAAATCTGAAGATACTCGGTTGCAGAACGGCCCGGATACCTCATAATTATCGGGGAAATGAATTTTATTCGAATATCTCTGTAGAATGAACATCGTAGAAGGACATGTCCAGTAGTTTCTATCTCTCCAGAATTACAAGGACAGAGTCTTTTATCCAATGGATTTTTTTTATATTTGCCGTCCAAGACGGCTGAGGGGAGGACATGGCATCGTGCAAGTGAGAAGGCTTTCCGATGGTTCAATGTCTCTAGCTGGCTGAGATATCTTGCAGAGGTAACAGTATATCTAGTAGAGTCTGGAGCCAAAAATGTCGGGGCTTTCTCTAGATCTGCTTGCCTCTCCATGTCCTCTACCCTTTGTCTCAGGCTTTGTTTTGCCTTGTCGTAGCCCAGCTCTAGTATTGAAGACGGAGAAAAACCTAATTTTGTGAGATTATATTCGACAGCCTTGATCCATGAGGAAGAAAATTTGTCTTGGAGAATTAGTGGTGCAAGGCCTTGTGGAAAAAAGTTGAGTTTTAGCCATAGATTTAAGGAAGCTATACAGATTCTTGACTCAACTTTTACCAGTCCTGTCTCCAGGCGTAAGCGAGCGTTAGAAACACAACGAGGGATCTGTAGAATTGCTCTTATAAATTTGGATTGAACTCTCTCCAAAGGTATGAAACTAGAAGATGAGGGTCCAAGCTGGGTCCCATACAATAGCTGTGCAAGCGACTTAGCCTGAAAAAGCTTAATTGCAGCTGGGACATAATGTCCTCCTTTCGAGTGGAAAAATTTGAGAATGGCGTTGGCTGATCTCTGACCAATGGCAGCTGCATGTTCGCAATGTGCATTCCTTGAGCCGGTGGTGTGTATGACAACACCCAGATATTTAAAAATGGTCACCTGTTCTATTTTATGTCCATTAAGGTACCATGAACGGAGTTTTGGCCTTTTAGCAAAGGCCATAACTTTAGTTTTCTGAAAGTTAATTTCCAATTTATCGTTATTGCAGTACTGGAGCAATGCTCGCAGGGCTCTTTTAAGACCTACTGGTGTCCTTGAAAGAATTACTGCGTCATCTGCATACAATAACAAGGCTATACTGCGATTGCATCCAAAGTTTGTACAGGTACAGGAATTATGATAATAAAAAAAAGGAATTCAGGAATGAAAATCTCAGTCATTGCAGCCTCTTCTAAAAGCCTCTGTTGTTGTTGTTTATTCGTTCAGTCGTTTCCGACTCTTGGTGACTTCATGGACCAGCCCATGCCAGAACTTCCTGTCGGCCGTCACCACCCCCAGCTCCCCCATGGTTGAGTCTGTCACCTCCAGAATATCATCCATCCATCTTGCCCTTGGTTGGCCCCTCTTCCTTTTGCCTTCCACTTTCCCTAAAAGCCTCTTTAAAGAAGAAAATATTCCCCTTGTGCTATGCAACTTTTCTAGAAAGTGCATTCCAGAAAGTCTGGGCCATCATGGAAAAAGCCCTGATCCTTTTGCCTGTGTGCCAAACCTTAGGTAATGGTATGAATGCAGAGCAAGACCTTCATGGGCAAAGAAAGGGCATCTGATGGGAAGCCACACATATCTGGGGACCAATGGGTGGAATGCCAATATTCCCTGTTGATATGTAATTTTATCCTGTGATACTTCATCTCCATTCCCCCAGAGAGACTGGACTGCAGATAGGCAAATGGCAGCTCCTGTGGATTTTGCTGCATGATGTGACTGCCTAATTTTCTTGCACAGAAAGCCAACTGTACCTCCAGGACTCTGCCAATATATCCGCCACAAAGAAGAAATAGACTTGATTTAAACCCATATATTCATTGCCCGTCTATGTCACCCAGATCTGTCCTTTCTCTGAAAATAGGGCAATAAATTAGTTTTTATGTTCCCCAAATATCAGGCCAAGTCTATATATTGCACTATTCATGGATAATGCCCAAGGGGCTCTCCACCCACCAACATCCTCTACAGTTTGTCCCTGAACAAACAAGAAGATCACTTGGGCAGTGAGGAGAGCTAGGGAGCCGAATGGACTTTTTGTTTGCATTTTGCTTGTTGTACTAAAAATGGAATTTATCATGTAGGAGGGGAGGGTGCTAGTTGGGGTGGGGCATGATTCCTGACAAACTGCAGGAGATACTTTCCTTCAAGACATAGTGTTCAGAATGTCAAGATTCCGTAGACTGACTATTAAGAGTTTTATCCCATCATTTCCCAAATATTGTGGGTGGATTATATCACTAATCGATGAAACTATTCAGGAATAAATGAAAAAAGAAAAGAAACTGTAAGGAAGGAGACTGGTCCAGATCTCAGGCAATGCCAGGGTGCCCAAGCTTGGTGCTCTCCAGATGTGTGAGAGTACAGCCTCATTTTCCATAGCCAGCATGATATAGCCCAGCATTTCTGAAGGGCACCAGATTAGAAGAAGCTATGCTTAGGCGCAGGTTAACTTCCAATGACCTGCAGTTATTCATGTGTCATCAAGGACGTAGGAGACATTGGTTCAAGTCCCCTGTTGGATATTTGAATTCCGCAGCCCTTGTTAGAAGGTTTGCTCTTGAACATGTACCAAGTGTTAAAATTGAGTGAATAACTAAGTAGCAGAGGGTGTTGTTACTGTAAAAAGAAAAAAATATTTATAATATAATTGAATGTTTCACCCAGCCTGGGCAGAAATCAAAAGAGTGCCCACTGGAAGATATAAGGGTTGAATGAAGGTCTTGAGTTGAGAATAATTCATTGACTTAATGGGCCATCATTGGGTCAACCTCAAGAATAAATATACATATACACATACACACACATACATACAAACACACACACATACACCCAGTAACTGCTAATCAGTGGAGAACATAACCACACAGAACAAAATGGCTATACAAGGGAACAACCAGCCTTTGGATGGGAGGGGTTGTACCAGGTACTGCAGCCAATTGGACCTGGAGCTGGAGCTGCTGTGCCAGAGACCTTATGCTCTGGAGGACCTAAGACGGCTCAAGTCAGAACAGCAGTTTTGACATGGAACTGGAAAACACAAGCATGGTGTGCATTTGCAATGCCCGGGGAGAGGGAGGAGGAGGTTCCTCCACCCAGGAAGTGGCAAGTAGCCCTCACTGTTAATAGGCAAGCAGAAAGCATGGATCTGCCCCCCGTTTGTTGCTGCTACCCCCCAACAATATCATGTGAAGACAGGGGAACGGATGGCTTACTTAAATAACCATTCCACAAATATTTTGTAAGGTAGAGTCAAATATGATCTTGCAGGGACTAAGACCACCTCTCATAAAAGGCAGTGTCAGAAGTACAAATAAAAATGTATGGAGTGTACATTATAACTGGTTTTAAATGCTTGGAATCAATAATATGCAAAATGTTTTGAATTTGAATAATGTCAAATTCAGATGGCCCTGTTTCAAGTTTGAAACATTTTTGAGTATGAAATAGCTACTTTGAACTTGAAACAGGTTATCTCAGTCATTTTGGAAATGCTTCAAGCTAGAAATAACTCTGTTTCAAAGTCAAAATGCTTCCAACAATATCAAGACAGCCTGTTTCAAATGCTGAATAGCTGTTTTGAACTCAAGCCATTTTTAGTTTGATATGGGTGAGGGGTGTGTGAATTTGGTTCAGACTTTTGCACATCCTTATTCACAATGTGCTGTAAAGAAGAGCAGCATTAAATGGTTAATACTCAAAAGAAAGCATTACAAGGTCCAGATTCTGTGATAGACCCTGCACTTTGAAGATCTGCATAGCTTCTCCAATGTCTAATTTGCACATCGCATAGAGCCATGATTTACCAAGCTAACATTCATTCAATAAGAGGCAATTGGCTGAATTCGTAAAACAATTTAAAAGAAATTTTATTTATTTATTTATTATTTAAACTTGTATTACCGCCCATCTCCCCCAATCAGGGGACCCTGGGCGGTTCACAATAAAAAATTGAAACAGCTTCAACCAAAAGTAGCCAAGCGGCTCTCTGTGTAATACCTCTAAATATCCATTTCTAAGGCCTTAACTTTTATATCACAAATCCTTCATCCAAGATATATTATAGATGCCTTTTCTGAATTTACATCACATTTATTTAGGGATGCATCAAGGAAAACAAAACAAAACACAAACACACAAACCAGGGAGACTATTATACCCAATTGCTCAATTAAAAGTGAACTTTCTCCCACTTTTTCAATAGTAAAATCTATAGCTGATTCACATGTCACACGTCACACTAAACCACAATGTAGTTTATTTCTTAGCTTCCCCCAACTTAGTGCCCTCCATAAAATGGCAATCCAGGACTGCATATCCATGGGACAGGTTTCCCCTTTCTGACTGTGATGGGTGTGATAGTGTACCAACTCTGCTGAAGGCTCATAAGTTGGTGAAGACTGCATTTGGCACTCATTTAAGTAAACAAATATACAATACATTCATATTGCTTTAAAATGGTTGAAAGATGTAATCAATGAAACCCCCATGTTGTTGTTGTTGTTTATTCGTTCAGTCGCTTCCGACTCTTCGTGACTTCATGGACCAGCCCACGCCAGAGCTTCCTGTCGGCCGTCGCCACCCCCAGCTCCCCCAAGGTTGAGTCCGTCACCTCCAGAATATCATCCATCCATCTTGCCCTTGGTCGCCCCCTCTTCCTTTTGCCTTCCACTTTCCCTAGCATCAGCATCTTCTCCAGGGTATCCTGTCTTCTCATTATGTGGCCAAAGTACTTCAGTTTTGCCTTTAATATCATTCCCTCAAGTGAGCAGTCTGGCTTTATTTCCTGGAGTATGGACTGGTTTGGTCTTCTTGCAGTCCAAGGCACTCTCAGAATTTTCCTCCAACACCACAGTTCAAAAGCATCTATCTTCCTTCGCTCAGCCTTCCTTATGGTCCAGTTCTCACAGCCATAGGTTACTACAGGGAATACCATCGCTTTAACTATGCAGACCTTTGTTGTCAGTGTGATGTCTCTGCTCTTAACTATTTTATCGAGATTTGTCATTGCTCTCCTCCCAAGAAGTAGACGTCTTCTGATTTCCTGGCTGCAGTCAGCGTCTGCAGTAATCTTTGCGCCTAGAAATACGAAGTCTGTCACTGCCTCCACGTTACAAGACAAAATTACTTGCACTGCACCCAGAGCTGCTTTCTCTAACCTGATGTCATTCAGACGTGTTAGAATCCCTGAAATTCTCCAGGCTTGGGAATTCTGGATGTGGCAGTCCCATCCTATCTGCAGAACGTTAGCCTAACATATTAAACTGGCAATACTCCGGGTTGACACTCTCCTGTCTCTCATCTGTATCTACAAGGCTGTTGTGATCCTGAAATAGGGAGATGCAGGTACACTGCTCTGGACTTGGGAATGAATAACAATATAATACTGCATATGAAAATAAAATACACCTTGGCTTGTAAAGGTCTAGTTCAGAGCTTTCCAAACTTTTCATGTTGGTGACACACTTTTTAGACATGCATCATTTCGCGACATGCTCTTACAGCAGGGCACAAGGCAGGCACTAGGACCTGCATGGAATCCTGGCAGGGCAGGCTTGGAGGCAGCAGCAGCCATGACACACTCAGACACTGCAGCTGACATACTAATGTGTCCCGACACACAGTTTGGAAAGCTCTGGTCTAGTTAGAACTGGCTGGGTGCTGAACTGGGCTGCAACAGTAGTTTGTGAATGACGGGAAGTGCTTTGGTGTGTCAAAGGTGGGTCACCTGTTAATGAGATCAGCATTCTCAGCGAATAAATGAACCGAGTCTTTGACACTGTAGAAATACCGAAGTTAACATAAATGGACATAGATGAGAGCCCAGTCTCAGAAACCATTGGCCTCAAATGACTACTGTGCTAATCTGAAGCACACCAACCACAGGATTTCAAATGGCCACAAAACACATTGAGAAAAAACAATCCCTGTGTACAGAAAAAAAATTAAAAGCTTCTTGCTGGCATGGCTTGCTTGGCTGTTTTAGCAGCCTGACAGTCACTAGCCTGCGGTCTGTTCCACCCTTCTCCTTTATAAGCTTTCAAGAGTTCATCACAGGTTAGAAAATCCAGTACAGTTTTGGCAACATGTTCCCTTCTAGGTTGGCCTTGGATGCTAAAACAACATTTCTCAGAATGTTAGATTGGCCCTTTGATGCTGTATTCATCTAAAGATTCGGAACAAACCTTCAAGCCATCAACATGTATGGGACACTACATATGCTTCCTAACATTATTTGAAAACTGCTAGAACAGAGCTTTCCAAACTGTGTGTCGCGACACAAAAATGTGTCGCCACACACAGTCTGGTGTGTCGCCACACAACCCGGAAGCGCTGATCATCATCAGCGCTTCCGGGTTTTCCCGCGGCGACACACCAACTGCAGCGCGCAAAACCCGAAAGCGGCAGCAGCGCTTCCGGGTTTTTGCGCACTGCCGCAAGGACGGCACTTCCGGGTTTTCCCGTGGCAACACACCAACGCTGGTTGGTGTGTCGCCGCGGGAAAAACTTTGGAAAGCCCTGTGCTAGAAACTTATTAATAAAAAACTGTGCACGCATTTATTTATGAGCAGGCCCGAACAGCAGTGGTTCAATGAAAGGCCTTCTTTAGGTGGCCTAATGAATGGCATCTTGTTTAATCTGCCGCTCCTCTTTTTCTACTACCTCCTGCAAGGAGATATCAAACATTACTGCCTTCTCACTCTCCTCTGGTAGCTTTTAAGATCGCATTGCTTGCTTAAAATTAATTGACAATTGGACTCCCTCTTGGTATAAACCTTTTTGAGAATTCCTACTGAACACTTGAAAAAGGCCCACTACCACACTATTTTCCCCCACCTTCAGACATGTTCTTGCTTCCTTGAAGCAAGGGGAACTGAAAAATGGTGTTGGTTAAGAATTGAACGGGAGACCACTTGCCAATTTTTACAACTGAACCTGGAGAGCTTAACTGTGTGAGGACAGCTCTTTGAAGCAACACTCCCAAAGAATGGTCTAGTTTTCTGGGAAAATGCCACCTTGTATAAAATGGTGCTGTTTCAGATATTTGGCCACTACGGGAAACTGGTTCTACAGTGGAGGTTCTCGGAGAGTCTTTCTCAGCCATTAAAAAAGGGACAAGTGAGGAGCTGGTGCTTCAGTGACTGTTAAATGTCAACTGAATGGTTGGGGGGAGCCTTTGTTTGAAGCAAAAATCATCTAAAGATACTCCTCCCACAGACAAGTGTGTATCTCCTGGAAAGTGCAGAAATGTGGGATGTCCTCTCTTTTAAATGAGATTTTCTTTGAAATATGTTTCAGCATTTTTATTTAACCACTTATCGGCAACACCACTTCACAGACTCATTTGATCTCCATTGTTTTAGAAGTGCTTCATCAAAAACCGAAGAGAGGTGAAGAGGAATTCGTTTCTCTACAGCAGAGAGTGGTCTAACTACATTTCCCTTCAACTGCACAACAAAAGCTACCCGTCTTTTAATGATCACCCAATAAATAAAATCACCCAATTGCATCCATGGGAGGAGGGTGGGTCAAAAAAGTAAAAAAAAGCAATTGTGGCAGCCATCCTGATATTTTTATCTCCCCCCCCTTGCAAATACATCTGAAGGCACCCATCTCCCAACTCTCACATTTACATTAAAACCATCACTGTGACACAATACTGAAATTGCTTGTTGTACTGTAGCTGTGTTTTACTAGATACTTGATAAATATTCAACACGAGTTCCTCTTCTGATGCAGTTTCAATTATATACAACATACTGTACATACAATTGTATAATGTATATTAATAATACATTCTACTGAGAATGGTACTCTCTAAGGTGCCAAATAGGGAATAAAGGCTAATAAATCAGCAATCCTGTTCCTTACTAAAGCAATGCATTGCTGTTAAGTAGTCTGATTCCTGCCTCTCTTGGGCTGAAGCACAGATCTGTAAGTTTTAATATGTGTACAGAGCACGACTGAATAAACAAAATAAATGTTCAGATAATCCTATTTTAGAAAAACCACATTCCATCATTTTATAAAAATGATGTACTTGCCACAGTTTCTGCTCTAGCCAAACAATGATGACCATACAGCCCAGCTCTAACTTTGCATCAAAAGGTGATAATTTGTCTTGGTGAACTCTTGATGGATGGTGTTGAGCAAGGCATCTGAATCCTGCATCGCCTCTGGCAGGAGTGGTTGGCCAGACAGGAAACTCTGTTCTGGTGTATATGTGAAGCTGAACGTGCTGGAATAAATCAGACCATCATTCCTTAGTAGCAGGAGGGGGACAGTGATTGGGTATCGCAACCACCTCCAATCATGGCTGAATGCAGAGATATCAGGAACAACACACACCAACGACTTGGAATTCCTAAACAAAGAAATACATATTTGTTTGTGTGTGTGTGGGCGCACATGCACATATATACTGTGTATATGTATGTGTATACACACACACACACACACACACACACACACACACACACAACATGTGCCTTTTTTCCTCCCCCCTCCCCCATATTGGAACAGAATAATCAGTATGGAAAGCCAAAGTTGGGCTCATTAGATTTTCAAGCAGTTAAACTGGGGCAGTGGTTATGATCAGTAGGTTTGTGCAAAAAAATCTGGAGAGTGTGGGCTTCGGTGCTCTATCAAAATGCACTTCCTCTTTGTCTGTACAACTTGTGCAGGCAAAGGGGAATGAATTGTGACAGCTGGCTAAACCCACTCTCCCTCTTTGCAGGTCTACACAGGCCAACTTTCCAGGACTATTTTGTAAATAGGACATCCAACTGGAGCACCAAACTGGGACCACTTCAGTCAGGTGGGACATCTAGTTTGCTTAGCTATGGAATAAGAAAACTCTTCTACTTATCTCTTGAGTGTGGGTTTCCAGTTGGTACCTGGTTGACCACTGTGAGAAAAAGGATGCTGCATTAAATAAGCATTTGGATTAGATTGGATTGGATTGGATTGGATTGGATTGGATAGGATAGGATAGGATAGGATAGGATAGGATAGGATAGGATAGGATAGGATAGGATGCAGGATTTTGGTGTCTGATTTTGAACAGGATCTTTTCTGCATTATGTTCATGACTTTGTGCAGTGTGCAGCACCTATACAACAGATATAAAAACCAGACTATTCTAGCTCTCTAGGTATTTTTCTAACCCTAACCCTGATCCTAATTCTAACCCAAACTCTAACAAAAAGCCAAAAGAAAATAAAATTATTCATGAAATTCTCATGGATGAGAGCCAAAATTCTATCATTTATCTTAGTTACATGATAGCCAAGAGGAAATGGGCTAGAAAAATCTGGTTTATAGAAGCAAACCAAAGTATATTGAAATGTAACGGTGTTCTGTGCTTACTACTATTCTCTTAACGTTCTCTATGGAGGATGTGGAATACAAAATTAAAATCAATTGTACTATGCTTTAGTATTTAATACCAATGTAAGAAAAATTAGCAACAGAGAACACATCAATCACTTCATTAATTTACAATCCAGAGAATTCAAAACCATTCATAAATATCTAATTTGGGAGTGGCAAAAGACCCCTTCATGGATTGGTTTGAAAAAAAGAATTTTGATCATGGGAGAAGATATAAGATATAAATCCCTACTTGTGTGACTTCCAGTTCTGGTATCAGCCACAAAAAGCCTGATACTATATACATGAAATAAAAACTAGAGATTTTTGGACCCTATTTCTATATTATCAGAAAGGGAACGTGACTCTTCTTTGCATAGAAACTACACAATTACATTGCTACTGCTGTGTGATTCAGTTATCTCTCCCTGTGTCAGGGACAGGGAAACTCAAGGTTTTTAGAAGATGCTTCCTTCTAATATAAGTAAAAATATTGACATTACTAAGCACAACAACCAATGCTGTCCTGATTCATTCTGTCCACTCCTGACCTCTCCTGAAGAGGTGCTGTTGGAGGTTGTGCAAAGAATACTGGCTATGGAACTTGTCCAGCTGATCATACCATGTTTTCAGAACGATCTGTTTCTACTTTACCTGTACATAGTCTCTGTTTCTACATCTCCAAACCAAACTTTCAAGTTTGCATGGAAGTAGTTGCCTTGGACTTCTAGCATTGCCACATCCCCTCCACCTGTCAGCTGTGAAAAACAAACCCAAGCCTAGGATCATCCATCTTATCATGAAGTATGTCGATCTTATCATGAAGGTACAATATAGCCTTTCCTCCCAGCACTCTGTCCTAATCCTGCACCTCTGGACTTGAAAGCAAACTTATTTCATATCTTGTACTGGAAGGCTTCTTGGCTAGCCCCCCCCCCCGCCCCCCAAGCAGGAACTCCATGGGAGAAGCTATTGTTTCATCATCAAGAACTTGCTTTGCCTAAAGAAGATCCATTTTTAATTCTTGGCACCTCTTGATGGGATTGGGAATCTTCTGTTGTATGTTTGAATAAAAAACGTTGTATTAGTTAGACCAATAATCTAAAGTAAAGCAGCTCCAAAGTTTGTATGCCTGTGTTAAGGCAGAGATGGACAACCTGTAGTTTTAGGACTTATGGTCCCTCAAGGCAGAGTGAGTCTAGACCAAACTATAATTTTTAATATGATAGAAAGCCAAAATTATTAAATATGTATATACAGTACAGAATAATGGTATTACTTACGTTTAATACATTTACTTTAAATTTTCATTTAAATACATTTAGCTTTTATTCAGAGCAGGCTCAAATTGGATACATTATGTGAAAACTGAGCTTTCTAGAGAAGGCTCTAATGCTGGGAAAGGTGGAAGGAAAGAGAAGAAAAGAATGACCAGCAAGGTGGATGTTGGTGGGTGCACCATTGGAAGACCTGAAAGACCAGGTTAGGGACAGATCGTTGTGGAGAAAATCTATCTATGTGGTTGCTAAGAGTCAATACTGACTTGATGGCCCATAATCAATCAATTTATTCAGAGCCCACCTACTTTTTGGAATTTGACCCTCAGCACATCACTCAAGAGCCAAGTGTGGTTCTTGGCCTGACAAAAGTTATGCCCCACTTGTCTCTACTCTAGGGCAGGTCTGCACAACATGTGGTCTGCGGGATGCATGAAGCCTGCTGGCATTTTTAAAAAAATTAATAAATTCACTGCTGTCGTCATTGCCCCAAAAGACACACTGCCAAGTGCCCCCAGGCCTCCCTGCCATCACCAGCTCCAACACTGCTGCTGCTCTGCCAGCCGCCGAACAGCTGAGCAGCGTGCCAGGTATTCCACTGCAGCTCGCAATTATTTTTTAATTTATCAATGTGGCCATTTCCTCTCTACAAATTGTGCAGGCCTTCTCTAGGGTGTTAGGATGGGCAGGTAAGAACATCTAATACTTGAATCTGAACATTGGTTGGGTATATCTGCATATATACAGTATTTAAACTACTTCCAAATTTGTTCTTGTTTTCAGGCAAAAGAATGCCAGGAAATTATGGTTCTATAAAAGGGTTAAGGAATCTAACAAAAATTTTACCCCCCTCTCCCCATTAGAATTACACTTCCAAGGTAAAACAGATTGATAATGGAGATATACTTTGGGAGTTTTAGAAGTGGAAGTAGGAAAGAAGAATATGCAATGGAAAACAAATCCACTAGAGCGAGGTGGGCAGAAGTGTAGAACTTCTTTAATGCCAATGGATTGGAAAACTTGAAGCTGTCCAGAGGTTGCTGAACTGTAACACCTGTTGTCACTGAACACCAGCCATTCAATCTAGGGCTGAGTGTTGAACTGCAACAACACCTGGAGAACAGCGGTTTCCCAATCTTCTGGCATAACCGAGCCATGTTGGGAGGGGGTAAAATGTATTGATGCTTACAGAAGTCACAGTAATAAATAAATAATTTATATGGGAAAACAAAAATCTTTGACATAGTTCATATAATGTACATATAAGACTGAAGAAGCTCCTTGGATAAGGAGTGAAACGTTTCCACTAAGAAAATAGAAATCCAGTTGACATGATTCAAGCCACAGACTGTTCCACCTGGATGACTGAGAATCTTCATAGACATATTCATATAATGTAGTTTCCAAATTGCATTAAGAGAACGGGAAAAAAAAAAGAATTATGCCTATTTTTATGCCTCCCATCTGAATGCTTCCAAAACATGGAAGATCACAAGGCACCAATATAATCCTTCATTTTGGTCCCATCAACAAAATATATCTTTCTGCACCCACACTTCAGCTTCTGCTTTCCCTTCCCTAAGGAGCTGCATAATAGCCTTGTTGTTGTATTCTACATTAATTCATTCATATAAATTGCCAGTCTCTGGTTCAGTGAAAACTGAATGTTCTGTCTAAGCTGTTTATAGAGATGGCTGTACAAGTAAAGAGTAATTTAATATACTCCTCACAATCTTGATTGCCATTTCAAGGAAAGGAAGACTAAATGAATTTTCAGCTTTTGATGTTAGGGCTGGGGATGGAGTCATTAAGATGAATTAGCCAACATTTTTTCCCTTGATTTTTTGCAGCAAGGCACAAAAACAGGAAAAAAACCTCTACCTACCTCCAAGGTTGTTATAAGAGGGACAGGGCCCACCGGACCCTGGATGCTGGTTGGACTGAGGCTGAATGAGTATTCCACAGTCTCTGTCCCAATGATGGTCCAACAGGAGCTGTCATTCAGCAATTCCCGATTTGTTTCTTTGGGACAGGGAGATGCCTGCATAGCAATAAACATCAACTTTGAATGTATTCATCAATGGTATTTACAAATCACTTTTCTGCCCACCAAAATACAATGATTCTTTAAAATCATCACAAAAACAGGGGGGGGGGGGGAGAGAGAGAGAGAGAGTTACTTAATACAACCCAAAGCAATATTAATATTCTTTAGAAGTCAGCAAAGACTTGCTTAAAATGCAATGGAGATGCAGCCAGCCTGACTTACTTTGGAAGAGAGTTCCATAGCCGCCTATTTAGAGCTAAGGAATTGAACTAAGGCAGTGTTTTTCAAACTTGGCAACTTTAAGATGTGTGGACTTCAGCATGCTGGCTGGGGAATTCTGGGAGTTGAAGCCCACACATCTTAAAGTTGCCAAGTTTGAAAAACACTGAACTAACGCAACTTCTTCTGACCGCACTGGCCATGCAGCTCTCCAAATTTCTATACTAACTAGGAATCCTGGGAGTTGTAGTCCAGATATTGTGAGTGACAGGTTGGGGAAGCCTAAACTAAGCCCTAACTCATGTTACCTGATCAATATGGTAGTTGCCTCTTTCTACTAATGTTTGATAGAATGATATTAGTGAAATAATGAAATGCTTGAATGGATAAGAGTGGAATTATGCAGTTCACATATACTTTCAACTTTCCATTTCAGTATTTATAGCCTGCAAAAAAAGGGCAGGGGAACTTTTTTAGGATCTCGCCAATTAATTTTTCCATTCCTAGGCTGCTGAAATGGCCTTGGTTATGGCCATGAGGAAACAGTAATCACATCCAATTTAGGTAAACCTTGGTCAAGCTTTGCCAATTATTTCAGTTTGCTCAGGGGCCAATGTAGAGAGCCAGCTGTAATTCTCTAGTTGTGGCCAGTTAATATACTGATATACGATAATGCACTTTTCTTTCTGGCAAGTCCCAATTTTCATGCGGAAAAAAGGGAAGTGGCATCTGTGTGGTCTATTCATATAGTCTTCTGCATATATTGAACGCATGAAGGGAAGAGTGACGATGCGCATGTTAGCTCAACACTTCACGGCCATTCTCTTTACCTTCTATGGGTAGGAGGTAAACTTCACTGGTGTCTAACACTAGTTTTCTAGAGTGCTACACTGTATACGGAGCCTGTGCACTCCCAGAAGCCTCATCAGTTCAAAAGATATCTATTTATTCTTGGAGGGTTAATGAGGATGAGTGATTGCTCATCTTTGCTTTCTCTTCTCATTTGTTGATTGGATTTCTTCCTCTGAGCACAAACAAGCACATTCTTGTTTGTATTCAAATAACTTGAACAACTTCAAACGTTGCTGCTGCCTGGATTATACCTAGTTCCAGGCTAGGTTGGTTACTGGAAGACATCTGCAGTATTCCTTCCAACCACAGTTTAGGATCTATTGTCACTGATAAAACTCTTGGCAAGAGAAAGTGAACAAGTCTTATGGAAAGATCAAGGAGCTATCCAGGATGCTTCACCTTTTTCAGTCTATAAGCTTGGCTTCATTCTAGGGAACTTATCCCCAGAGTAACCATGTGATTCATCAGAAAGATGGCTGAGTTAGCCATCCTATTATACCCATATTAATGCCTGTAAATAGGCAAGAGAGCAGAATGGGCTGACGCATCCAGTATCCAGATATAATGTTAGGACTGGATATGGAAAAAATGTGTTGCTTACTCTCTAAACCATTTTTATGTGTCACCTTTACTATAATACTATGTTGCTAGATGAGATGGGCGGCCATACAAATTGAATTAATAATAATTCTGAATACAAACTGATAGTCTTGGTGCTCTCCCCTCTCCTGTTTAACATCTACATGAAGCCACTGGGTGAGATTATCCGTCACCACGGGATGAGGTATCATCAATATGCGGATGATACTCAATTGTATATCACCACCCCGGGTGAAGTAAGTGATGCGGTCGATGCCCTCTCTCAGTGCCTGGGGGCTGTGGGGGTCTGGATGGGGAACAACAGGCTTCAGCTGAACGCTGGTAAGACGGAGTGGCTGTGGATTGATGGTCTCTCGGGTTCCAGGAAGTTGTCATCTTTGGTCCTGGATGGGGTAGCACTGCCCCATTCAGAGCCGGTGCGGAACTTGGGGGTCCTCCTGGACTCACGTCTCCTGCTTGAAGAGCAGGTGGCAGCCGTGGCCAGGAGGGCCTTTGCACAACTTTGGGTTGTGTGCCAGTTGCGCCCATTCCTGGATCGAGATGCCCTCCGAACAGTCACTCATGCCCTTGTCATCTCCCATATAGACTACTGCAATGCGCTCTACATGGGGCTACCCTTGAAGAGTATCCGGAAGCTTCAGCTGGTCCAGAATGTGGCCGCGTGGACAGTTATGGGTGCTGTAAAATCAGCACACGTGACACCTCTGCTGCGCGAGCTGCATTGGGTACCAGTTTGCTTCTGAGGGACCATCTCATCCCCGGAACATCGACCCGCCCCACTCGGTCATGCAGAGAGGGCATGTTACGGATCCCATCGGCAAAAGAGTTCCATCTAGCAGGATCCAGGAGGCGTGCCTTCTCTGCAGTAGCACCCGCCCTTTGGAATATCTTGCCCCTGGAGCTGAGGCGAGTTTCTTTGCTCCCGACCTTCTGGAAAGACTTAAAGACCTCGTTCTGCCGCCTTGCTTGGGACAGGAATGCCAATAGTTCCTCTTGGGAGTGGCTGGTGCCATGAAACCTGCCTTATTATTAACATCTTTCTGTTTGGATTTTATATGTAATTTATTGTTGTTGTAATTTTATATTTTTAACTTATTGTTGTGAACTGCCCAGAGTCCCCAGTTATGGAGGAGATGGGCAGTGATACAAATTTAAATAATAAAATAAATAATAAATAACACACCAGATTTAACTGTGGTTGAAAAGAGGAAAGTGTGGCTAATTGATGTGGCAATACCAGGGGATAATAGAATAGAAGACAAAGAATTGGAGAAGATCACAAAGTATCAAGATCTGAAAATTGAGGTTGAAGGATTATGGCATAAACTGGCAGTGGTGGCCCCAGTGGTTATCAGCACACTGGGTGCCATACCAAAAAACCTTGGATAGCACTTAGAAAATCTGTGCATTGTCAAAATTACCATCTATCAATTACAAAAGGCCACACTGCTTGGATTTGCACATAAAGTATGATGATATATTATGACATCCTAGGTTGGGAGGAGAGCAATGGCAAATCTTGATAAAATAGTTAAGAGCAGAGACATCACACTGACAACAAAGGTCTGCATAGTTAAAGCAATTGTATTCCCTGTAGTAACCGATGGCTGCGAGAACTGGACCATAAGGAAGGCTGAGTGAAGGAAGATATGTAGATGCTTTTGAACTGTGGTGTTGGAGGAAAATTCTGAGAGTGCCTTGGACTGCAAGAAGATCCAACCAGTCCATACTCCAGGAAATAAAGCCAGACTGCTCACTTGAGGGAATGATATTAAAGGCAAAAATGAAGTACTTTGGCCACATAATGAGAAGACAGGATAACCTGGAGAAGAAGCTGATGCTAGGAAAAGTGGAAGGCAAAAGGAAGAGGGGCCGACCAAGGGCAAGATGGATGGATGATATTCTGGAGGTGACGGACTCAACCATGGGGGAGCTGGGGATGGTGACGGCCGACAGGAAGCTCTGGCATGGGCTGGTCCATGAATTCATGAAGAGTCGAAAGCGACTGAACGAATAAACAACAAAAGGTTCTTGGGAAGAACTTGATGCAAATGAAGGCCAACACCAGCTAAAGAACTGGCAGCTGTGATTTCACATTGTTGTGAATAAGAATAAGAATATTTATATTATCATTATCATTATCATTATCATTTAAATTTGTATCACCGCCCATCTCCTCCAACCAGGGAACTCTGTAATATAGTAATCTTACAATGCTACTTCATCATCTATCATATTTGATTTTCCCAAATGTATTCTGCATCTCCATTACCTGGTACTGGACTACTTTCTCTGTTGAGAGGCAGAGGTACATCCTATCACTCCCGTGAAGCTGGAAAGCACATTTATGCAACTGAGAGACTGGTTCATCCACATCCAGCATTACCGATTGTTTAGTAACTTTGCGAATGATCTCAAGAAATAAATAGACATAACAAAAGATTTAAAAAGAATGTAAAACTATTTGCAATCTAAAATGAATGCAGATTTTTAAAATTCTACCTCAGGGAACAGAGAATAGGAAAATAATGGCAATTTATGCAAAGTGGGGTGCTCGAAGGATTGTTCTTGGGACTGATGCAAAGGCCCTCCTAACTATGGCTGCTATCTACTCTTTGAATAGGAGCTGAGATCCAAGAAGACCTCCCAAAATTGTGCACCAGCTCTGGGAGGTTCCCAAACCTATAGTCCAGTGTTTCTCAACCTTGGCAGCTTGAAGATGTGTGGACTTCAACTCCCATAATTCTGGTAGTTGAAGTCCACACAACTTCAAGCTGCCAAGGTTGAGAAACACTGCTATAGTCACTCAGTCTTGCCAGATTGAGCATGAGCCTGTCCTTTCCATCAGATAATGAGAAAGTCAGCCAATTATATTTGGACATGTAAAATTGGGTATCATCAGTATATTTATGATACCTAATTTTGTTCCATTGGATGACTTCACCCAACAACCTCATGTAGATGTTAAATAGGAGCAGGGAGACAGTAGAGCCCTATGGAACCTCACCCTTTAGGGCAGGGATTTCCAAACTTTTGCCGTTGGTGACACACCAACGGCCGGCGTGCAAAACATAATTGGTGTCCTGGTATGTTGCGCAACAACCCGGAAGCGTTGATGGCCCGCCGCCACTGCTGCTGTGTGCCATCAGCGCTTCCGGGTTGTCGCGCAACACACCTGGGGCCCCCAGGCGACACAGTACTGTGTCGCGACACACAGTTTGGAAAGCCCTGCTTTAGGGTCTTAGAGCTGGGTCCCCTTCCCCACCAACACCAACTGGAACTGAACCCAGAGGAAGGAGGAGAAACACTGTAACATTATGCCTCCCACTCCCAGACCCCTACTTTGTCAAGAAGGATACTATGATCAATGGTATCTAAAGCCACTGAGAGATCAAGGAGGACTAGGATGGATGTGACCTCACCATCCCAGTTCCTCCAGAGGTCATCTCAACTCTGACTAAAAGAGGTCCAGATAAGAAGAAGGAAAATTTGGGAAATATAGTGCAACTTTACACCAGACAGGTATATATAAATTTAGTATTTTTATTAAATGTTTTAACTTTTTAAATTTTAATTAATATTTTTCCCTTTTTTATTTCCTACATTCCTGACACAAAACGAGATGAGACATCAGACAGGATGCTTGCGGACCAGATTTTTGCTCTTGGGCAGGTCAAGAGAGAAGTATGAAGATTAGAAAGTTTATTGATTAAAAAAAAAGCATATGGCAAGCAAATAGGCTGCAATTATGGAATGTTGAATGAATATGGAATTGAAGGTAGGATGCTGAATGCAATAACAGTATATGATGGAAGTATAGCATGTGTGCGAATAAATGGAATGCTTAGCAGATGGATAAACATTGAGCAGGGAGGAAATGTGCAATATTTCAGTTATTTCAATTGTAAGGAATATAAGGAATATTTCTGGTGATATCAGAAGTGTGTTGGTTGGAGATACAAATGTTACTTACACATTCTCTTCTTTTCTCTACAGGGTGTCTGCGGGGAAGAGTCCAAAAAGTCAAGATGGTGGTTACCACCATATGTTTGAAGCCCATCCATTTTTATGTATATGACATGCACAATGCCCATACAAAAGGGGCTGGGCTACAATTGCACAACCACATCTTTTTACATCTGCTGTGGATGCCTCTGCTTCTCTATTAGTCTGCAGCAATAATCTGATATCGTGACTGACAAGCATCTCTGTTTTTACATAGTGACTATGCAACATTTCTGGACATGTAGGGTGAAGAGAGAAGGCCATCATTGCACAGTCTGGCTGGAACTCACCAGGATACTATTGTATTATATAAAGTTATTGACTATTCCAAAATGTTACTTCTGCAGTGGTTTTTCTTCCAAGTTATTAAGCCTTACCAGAGGAGGCAGTGCTATCCCAGTAGTTGTGCAGGTAAGCCGAACTCTGGAACCATACCGAATGTAGACTTCCCGCAGAGGGAACTCACCCTGGGATTGAGAACAGGACTCATCTGCATGACACACAAAAGGGAGAGAAAAATAGAGGGAGAGAAAGACTAAAAGGTGATGACAAGGAGCAGGAATTGGACTTAACCACAGTGTTGTACTTAATGAGAAGGTGCGTTTTTAAAATGGTACCTAAAATATAATGTTGCTACCTGTTTTTGTCACATGACCTAGTTCTCTATCTGTGCCACTGACTGCTGGATAACAGCAAACATTTAGTGAAGAGGCAGTAGGAAGGACAGAGAGAAGCAAAACTGGAAGAAGAGAGCAAGCTGCAAGGTAATGGATAGAAGCATCTTGGGATACAGAGCATCATTCCCCAAAGATCTGATGTGGAGTCACAGATCATCTGCATTGCAGGAGGGCACCCAACACTTACCCTACTTGTGCTCCATCTGGATATTTGCATATAAACTGGAGATTACCAAAGAGTTCCAGTACGCTTTCTTCTCTGTGCTATACTATTATTTTATCCACCAATATGCCATAATGGCGTAGTTCAGTACATTGAACTCAAATAAAACAAATTATGCTTCAGTGTAAAATGTGAGTCCAAATGCTCTTTTGCACCTATGCACATGCATACACCCACTCCTTCTCCCTTTCCTCCTTCTCCTAGCTTGGCATCTCTAACCTTTGTGGGTCAGTGAAAATTTTGGAGGGCATGGAGGCATTGTGGGGAACATACTGTATCCCATTAATTTCTTTGTAAATAAGTTACCAAAAACAGGACAGGGCATGGGAATTGAGGGATGTGTTAGTGGACCCAATGTTGACTTCCCAGGTGCCAGATAGGGAGCCAAGTCCTAGATGCACAGTATACCAAGTTTTCTGAAATTGATGGCATCCCTGAAAGATCTGCATATTATCTAACAATAAGTTTTTATAAAAAAGATATCAACTGGCCATCAGGCTACTAACAAACATTGTTTCGTGAAGGTGATACCCTCCAGATGTATTGGACCATAAATCCTAGAATTCCCAGCCAGCATAGTCCAGCCCATCTGAAGATGGCCTACTCAGGAAAGACTGTTTTAGGAGAAGCCAGCAAGATAATCACATCTCCTGAAATGGAACAGCAACTTCACAACCAGGGGCTTCTGCAAGGGAGATCGAAAAAGGCAAGATGGCATCTGTGACCATGTGGTGGCTGCTACCCTCTTGACTTTCTTGACCTCCCCTGTGGGTGCCCCTGTTCATAGCATCGGTAACAATGCTACATCCATTCCTTTTAGAGAACTGACACCCGTTTCAGATTTTAATGTTAAACACTAGGTCATCTGTCTCCAAAGCTTATTTGTGGTTAAAGGCCAAACTCGTAAGAATGGAGTCATAATGCATACATTCATTTTAGTGCCAAAGTTTAACCAGCCATTCTTCTTTTTGATAGTCTCCAGCTCAAGGTCAGCATTTCATTAAGTTCAGGGGTGGCAGCAATTGGGTGAACAGATTTGCAGTTAGGCTCCAGCACGAATTATTAAACCTCTGCTTGCCCTGAACCAGCCTCACCCAGATGAAGTGTGAATGCTGCCCACTGCCGGGCACTCGCGGTGAAGGCATCACCCTCGACAAAAAGATAGCGAGTGCTGACGGTTTGGGAGCGCAGGCGGTTGAAGAGGGACACCTTTGACCCAGACGAAATGCACACTAGGGAATTGCAAGTGGGAGAGAGAGAGAGAGAAACATGTTTGGAGTTTTCACATGTATATTTAGATTTCTAATAGCTACCCTGATATTGCAGCCCCAGGCACATGGATACAGATGGACTTAAACTGAACAACCCAGGTAGGAGTGTTCTGCACTGATGTGGATTGATAAGGATGCTATCGTTGAGACATTAGTTATTCTGCCCTTCACTTGGCCCATAGCTCTTCTGCTCTGTGTTTTCTGCTTTAACGTAAGAAGCTACCTTGCCTCCATCACCACCCCATCATTGTTCTGAGCGATGGTGCCTCTCCAAAGGCTCAGGAAGAGAACTTTTTCATCTCCTACTACCTGATTTTATTCTCTGAAATGCCAGAGCAAAACAAATTCCTCCCATGAACTAGCCTGTCTTATTACCCCAGTACCATCTTTAACTTCTTCCCATCTACCATCAATCCTGGCAACAGGGCTGTCCCTGAGGAGATAGAGCAACCACTCTTCACGGAAAGACTTACGGTCTGTGTTCTTCAGGGACTGCTTTTTCTGGGAGGGCTTGGAGATCACTTTGATCAGCTTGCTGTGGAATGTGCCAATCTCCTGCCCATTGCTGAAGAACAGCTTCAAGACTAGCTGGAAGTGTTTCCTCTTGTCAGAGTCTGAGATGTAGAGTGCTTTGGCACAGCTGAATTTCTACATTGAAGGAGGAGGGGATGTTGATTGGCATGAAGTGGAAGAAGGGCTTGAGGTCTGGGGTTTCGGCATGTCAGCTTGAGATAGATTAGTGTAATGGGCAGAAGGAATAACCTTGTGGAACAGGAAGAACAGCGGCTACCAAGACAATGGTCAGATAAAAGAAACCTGAGTCCAGGGAAGAACTATAACCGGAGAAAATGTCTCAGACAAGACCCTCCCTAGTTCTCATGAAGATAAAGAGAGGGAGGGGGAAGGGCATCCAGACTTGCAAGATTCTGTTACCATAATCTTATAATAAAAACTGTATTGGCCTGTATGGCTTTGGTTTCCTGGTCTGGTCTACCTTGAAGGGCTGACAATAACACAAACTCGCAGCAGGAGACAAAATAACTGGAGGCACTGCAGGAAATAACATTTGGAAGCTCTCTTCACATGTGAACATTATTGAACAATAACTGTTCAAGTAGCATAGCTATTAATATTATATTTCATATGGACCTTGGCTAAATATAGAGTTTTTCAGCTCCCCACCCCCACAAAGGTTCATCCCCACAGAACAAAGATGGCATAAAAAAAACAGTGTTGCCTTTGATATTTACACTCTTTCCATTTACATTTTTGGTAGAAAGGTTTTGCAGGATTCTGTAATGTTTCCAAAAGTTAGTTGTTAAGAGGTAAAAATGGAAGAAAAGAAATGGGAACCTATCAATGGATCAGAATGCCTTAAGTTATACCAGCCTCTATAAAACTGGGCACCCTCTAGAAGTGTGAATTCAATTCCCAGAATTCTCAGAAATGGCCACACTCACTGGGAATTCTGAGTGTTAATCTATACATCTTGCATGTCTCCAGACTGGGGAAACCCAAGTTATACCATCATCAGTCTCTTTAAAAATTATTTGTATTTTAGGAGGACTTATAAGGGATTCTTTAATTAACTTATTCTCACAACAACCAACCAACCACAACAACTTACTACTACTATTCTGCCTCTATTTTGTGCAACTCAAGGTAGTGTACATAATCCTCCTGCCTCCTGTTTTCCCACAACAACAACAACACTGTGAGGTCAGCAGGGCTTAGAAAGAGTGACTGGCCCAAAGTTATCAAGCCAACTTTCATGCCTAAGGGAGGATGAGAACTTCTGGTCTCCCTGTTTCTAGGCCAGCAGCACCTTAGCCATTATAGCTTCTGCAGCCAATGTCCAGAGTAAGCAAAGTGATACACCTAATTGAATGTAAGGGGACCGCGGTGGCTCAGTGGTTAAGACGCTGGTTAAGATGCTGAGTCAGAGACCATTAAGGCTGATAGCTCAGCAGTTCGAATCCCAAGAGCGCGAGCTGCGTGCCAGAGTGAGCTCCAGGCAATTTGTCCCAGCTCCTGCCAACCTAGCACTTCAAAAGCATGCAAATGTAATTAGATAAGTAGGTACCACCTTGGTGGGAAAAATCACAGGGACATGAAAGGAGCCTCCTCGGGCGTCCCCCGGGCAACAGTGATATCACCGGCAAATCCTTTCACTACAGAAGTGCCTTGGTGCTTCTGACACACACACACAAATTGAATGTACTGTTCCAAAAGATTTATATGTGAGCTTTGAAACACAAAAGAGGCAAAATAAACATTTTAAATGAAATAAGTGGTGTGCTTAAATGGTTAATATACTGTAGTCATGAACACAATGTCTTTAAAGTACAGAGCAGAATAAGTCTTAAACAGGAATCCATTAGATTACAAAAATTAAACTGTGATGGAAGACCAGATTATGCAACCCCCACGGCAAATATTATGAACAAGATGTACGATTGGGAGGACTTTTCAATCAAGAAAAATAAAGGAACAAGTATGAAAAACATCACTTTATCTCTGATGCCATCTGGCCGGCTTTCAGAGGGACTCCTATCAACATGAGCTACCGCTAGCTCAGCTTGTCATCAGAGAGAATGAAATGTGAGATAAAGCAGCTCCCACTACAATTTATAGGGGGCGTGGTGGCTCAGCGGGTAAGACGCCAGGCTTGTTGATCAGAAGATCGCCAGTTCGGAAGTTTGAATCCCTAGCCCAGCTCTTACAAACCTAGCAATTCGAAAGCATGCAAATGCAAGTAGATTAATAGGTACCACTTCGGTGGGAAGGTAACAGCATGCCAGCTGCATGACCATGGAAGCATCTTCGGACAACGCTGGCTCTTCGGCTAACAAACGGAGATGAGCACCGGCCCCTAGAGTCGGACATGACTGCACAACTGTGCGGGGGGAACCTTTACCTTTTTTTACTAGAATTTATAATAGCCCCTATTTAAAGCCTTTGTGGTTAATATAAAGGGAGAGGTGATCAGGGATGTTATTACAGGTGAAATGCAAAATATGGGTCCATTGGATGCTTTATTGACTTTGCAGTTAGGATATTCATGTCAGCTTTCCTGACCACAGACAGCCTCCTAGGTTTACTCTTCCCAGTCATCTTGGCACTCTCTCTATTCTGATAGGCTTTGCTTTCACAATGAGTTAAACATTGCAAACACAAAGGTCCCTACTGTAGCTTCACTGGCCCTCTCCTGGCCTCTGCATTCTTCCAGGGCTGTGATAATGCTGCAGACATTTTTGTTCTATTAAAAAGATGCCAAGCAATCACTCTCACCCTTGATCTTTGGGGATGCTCTAGTGTTTTCTTTCCCTATTTATCCTTCCAATGAAGGACAGCACTTTTACTTGGCAGCAATCAGTATCAGGCAGAATGAGGCTTTGCAGAGTAATCTCTGGCAGACCTCCCACTGGCCATGAACAACAAAGGCCACAGCAAAGAGAGATGAGCTTCTTTGAAGCCCCTAAGAGGTTGACTTTTTATGACTGCCAGATACAGGAAAATATAGTATTGCAAAAGAGTAAATGGACTGACTTTTATGAAGGATGGGAATACAGAAGCCCCACATAAAGGCAGAGGGAAACCAAGGGTTTTATGAAGGACTCTGAGGAACTGGCTGATGTTTGAGTGGCTTGATTAGATACAGGTAGACCACCCTTACTGACTGCCTCCTGCAGCAACTGTTTGAAGTTATGACGGTGCTAAAAAAAATAACTGCAACCAAGGTGCACATTTATGACCTTTGCAGCATCTATCAGTCACCTGTTTGCGATTACTGTACAGTCAGTTAGTTTGCATTGTCCTGTGCCTGACCCATTTTTTTTCTTCCCCCCTCGCAGAGCGGAGGGATTGCCTAAACCAAGGGTCGGAAATGGCGGCTCGCGAGCCAGATGCGGCTCTTTGGCCCCTTGACTGTGGCTCTTCCGCAGCTGAACTCACCCCGCCCCTTCCACGCGATTGGATCCCGCCCCCAAACTCTTACGCTCTTACGTGCTCTCGCTCTCCAAGGCCGGGGCCACCCGCAGCCGCCCGCCCACACCTCGCGCACAGCCCGCGGGGCTCTCTGCTGCTCCCTTCGACAGAGGAGGGACCAGCGTGCCTTGGGAGCTGCTGCTGCTGCTGGCGGCATGTCTGGGCGAGGCGCGCGGGCGGAGCTGCCTGTCTGGCACTCGGGCGCTCCAGCTCCCGAGCCTCTTCCCTTCTCCCTCGCCACGTTCGGGCGTTGAGGCCAGGCAAAGCCGGGCGGTCGCGCAGGGGCGAGGCGGGGAGTCCCCCTCCTGTGCCTACCGCCACATCTGTCCGTTCCTGGCCTCTCTCCCCACCTCCGGCGGGTGCCCATGCCGGAATCCCTGCGACCCGGAGGCAGCGACTGCTCAGAGGGCCCCAGCGAGAAGAGGCGCGTGATCCGCGGTGGATCCCTTCGAGGGGCCGCGGGGCTTCCCCGCTTTCCTCCCAAGGAGGCCTCGATGGCGCACCCTCCCGCCCCATCAATCCCCCCACCCCGCCGTTCGGCATCCTCTCCCCCCGCTAACCTGAGCCCTGCAGCGGCCGGGGGAGCCGAGCCAGGCTCCGTTCCGGCGGGGCGACTGTCCGGAGGCGGCCAAGGGGAGAGCAGGCGGCTCTTCGCTCTCGGCGCGCCGCGGGGCCAGATGAGCCTCCGGGTGCAGTGGGACGGGAGCTCCGCCCGCGCGCCTTCCTGTCCTTGCGGGCCGCCGGTGACGCTTCCATCCCACTGCACCCAGAGGCTCGCCTGCTCTCTCCTTGGCCGCCTCCGGTTGCTACAGTCGCCCCACCGGAACGGAGCCTGGCTCAGCTCCCCCGGCCGCCGCAGGGCTCGGATTGGAAGAGAAGAAGTGGGGGGGGGACTCGGAGGCCCCCTTGTAGCCCGCTGCGGAGCCGCTCGCCGCGCCCACCTCCAGCCTTAGTGACGGCGGCGGCGGCCACCCATCACGGCGGCCAGTCCGCTGTGCCCTCTCCACTGGGCGGGACCCGCACCTCCTTCCCCGCCGGCGCCCGAGCGCAGACACCAGCCAGGACCCCGCACGGAAGATGCCGCGTGCCGCCAGCACCTGACGTCAAGGCGGCTGCGCTTCCGCGCCCAGCGGGCGGGCGAGGCAGGGAGAGAAGGGGAGACAGGGCTCCCTCTCCGGCCTCTGCGCCCCTTCAGGCCCGTCTCTCCGAGGGGGGCGGCGGGAGGGAAGTCCCCGTCCAAGGGGAAGCGCTGGGAACGAGCGGCGGAGGTTGGCCGGAGCTGGACGCGTCGCTCCGGTTGGAAGGTGCTCCAGCTGGCATCTCGGCAGCCGCCGGTGGCTGCGCAGAGGCCGCCTGCTTAGAGCCGGGTGCGGTCCAGCTGGGGAGCCTCCGCCTCAGGGCAGGGGCTCGAGAAGCACCCCCTCGCGGAAGCTGGCGAGGGCGCCTAGAATCAGCCCGAAGCCACCGAGGGCAGCGGCCGCTTCCTTCCTCGGGCACTGATAATACAAATGGGAAAGAAGAGGATCCATTTGAGAGGGAGGGAAGGAGGGTGGGGAGGGGGCTACTGAGGGGGCGTCGTATTCCATCCAGCTGCTCCCAAGCCACCTTCCCTCGTAGCTCTGGCTCGCGCGCATTAGAGACAGACACACACACACAGCGCAGGCTCTCTCTCCCGGCCCCGTGGCTAAGCAGCAAATGGGAACAAATGGGAAAGAAGAGGATCCATTTGAGAGGGAGGGAAGGAGGGTGGGGAGGGGGCTACTGAGGGGGCGTCGTATTCCATCCAGATGCTCCCAAGCCACCTTCCCTCGTAGCTCTGGCTCGCGCGCATTAGAGACAGACACACACACAGAGCGCAGGCTCTCTCTCCCGGCCCCGTGGCTAAGCAGCAAATGGGAACAAATGGGAAAGAAGAGGATCCATTTGAGAGGGAGGGAAGGAGGGTGGGGAGGGGGCTACTGAGGGGGCGTCGTATTCCATCCAGATGCTCCCAAGCCACCTTCCCTCGTAGCTCTGGCTCGCGCGCATTAGAGACAGACACACACATAGAGCGCAGGCTCTCTCTCCCGGCCCCGTGGCTAAGCAGCAAATGGGAACAAATGGGAAAGAAGAGGATCCATTTGAGAGGGAGGGAAGGAGGGTGGGGAGGGGGCTACTGAGGGGGCGTCGTATTCCATCCAGCTGCTCCCAAGCCACCTTCCCTCGTAGCTCTGGCTCGCGCGCATTAGAGACAGACACACACACACAGCGCAGGCTCTCTCTCCCGGCCCCGTGGCTAAGCAGCAAATGGGAACAAATGGGAAAGAAGAGGATCCATTTGAGAGGGAGGGAAGGAGGGTGGGGAGGGGGCTACTGAGGGGGCGTCGTATTCCATCCAGCTGCTCCCAAGCCACCTTCCCTCGTAGCTCTGGCTCACGCGCATTAGAGACAGACACACACACACAGCGCAGGCTCTCTCTCCCGGCCCCGTGGCTAAGCAGCAAATGGGAACAAATGGGAAAGAAGAGGATCCATTTGAGAGGGAGGGAAGGAGGGTGGGGAGGGGGCTACTGAGGGGGCGTCGTATTCCAGCCAGCTGCTCCCAAGCCACCTTCCCTCGTAGCTCTTTGCCTGGATTGGGGGCTTGAGTGGCTCCGGAAGACAAGCATCGAGCCTCTCTTTCCCTTCTCCTTCTTCCAAACCTCCCCCGCCAGAACGCCCCGTGCTGCAAGAGCAGGTCGAACATGCCCCCGCCGTCGCCTGGGACTTTCGCGATGGCGAGGGTAGGGCGCCGAAGCTGCGGGCCGGGCTGGGGACGGATCCTGTGCTCCTGATGACCCCTCCGGGCAGGTTTCCCTTTGCCCCACAATATTCTGGGGAGCGGAGGGTGGCAGCTGTTTCCCCGCCACTCCCGGTGGGGCGGCCGGGCTGGGTTCGCGGAGCCGCTGGCTGCGCGGAGCCACTGGCTGCACCCCCTCCCTCCGTGAGCCCCCCGCCCCCTTCCACGCGATTGGCTCCCGCCCGCAAACCCTGCCCCCTTCCACGTGATTGGCTCCCGCCCGCAAAACCCGCCCCCTTCCACGCGATTGGCCCCTGCCCGCAAACCCCGCCCCCTGGCTCTCGAGCACTTAAAAATGTGCACGAGCATACCAAAATGGCTCTCGGCTCAAAAAGTTTGCCGACCCTTGGCCTAAACAAGTGATCTCTTCCTGAGCTGCTTTTCTCTGCAGCCCAGCTGGTCCCTAAAAAGTGCTAACTGCAAGTTAACAAGCTCAGCTCTGTGACCTTAATTAGCCAGCTGGCAGCTGCTGCCTGAAATTGAGAAGACCCTAATCAGTTTCACACTAAAGGCTTTTGTTTGCCTCCTAAGAGGCTCACTAGGGAAACAGCCGGCGCTAGCGCATTGCTTTAGATGTGTATTCCCCATTGTGTGTCTGCTTACTCTCTTGAAATCCCTTCCTCTCCAATGAATGTAAATACAAACATTAATTTCCTTCTTGCTAATTATCTTAGTGCCAAGGTGAGCATGCCAAAGGGAAGGGGAGTGAGTGGGGAAAAAGGAAAGCTGAACTAAGATTGTAAGCACAGTCTCAGTCATGTGATTTCCCACTTAGTGACTGCATCACTTAGCGACTGTGTTGCCGGTCCCAGTTGTGGTCACTAAACAAGGACTACCTGTAGTCATTTTTTTGCTGTCCACCAATATTCCGTTTTCCATTCTTAAGTTGGGAGTAAACCAGAAACCTATGCCCTCATTGTGGGAGGTTGTGTGGATCCAGAATTGGCCTTTACAGCCACTTACGGATCCACTGTTAAAATTTTACCCTTGGAAGACAATCTTACTCGGCTACGAGTGATTGCCAATGATGATGACCTGTAGTCATTAACAGTTTAGCCCACTAAGGGGCTTGAATTTAGTTACTTTGGGGTGGAATCAGAACTTCCCAGTTCTATTCTTAGCAGAAAGTATTTTTAGCTTCCTGACTAGTGTGTTCTCTCCACAGTGAGCAACATTATTGACCCGAATGTGAGAATCAAGGGAGTGCATGATATGATCACAAGGAAAGAGACCTTTCTCTGTGATAGTGCCCTGATTGTGCAACACCCTCTGTTTGGAAATGTACCAGCTATACACTTCTTTTTGGCACCAGTTATAAATCAGTTTCTCAGATATGCTTAGGTAATTGATGTGGGCAATTTATTTTAATGTCTTTTCTGATTTCCTGACTGTTGAAAGTTAATGTTTTATCACTCATAATATATTAGGATTTTAAAAATATTTATGTATAATAAGACTGTTTAAATAAAAAAAACAACTAAATGAATAAATAACAAAAGTCCAAACTAGGCATCACATAAATATGTCTTGCATTTATTGCATACATTAATAAACTCCTTTGGAGCAAGTGGGGAAAAGGACAATTTCTTTTGCCTCCTCTCTTGCAGTCCTGAACAAAATCCTTGCCCTGAACTGCTCTTTGTATTAATAAAAACATTTACCTATTGGCACTCAAAGGGAGAATTTTCTCATAACCCCAAACCCAACCCATTTTCCTCATAACCACAATAAGGAAGGAAAGGTTAGCTCCCTTTCTGCACTTGCTGAAATGCCAAAAATAATCAGCTTTCCCAAAGGTTGTGTTTCTTTTAAAAAGGGTACATTACACTCTGAGGCACATTTAACACATCTAATCTTCAGAGGCCCTGGCTATCGGCTGCTGCTAAATGCCAGGTCGCTCTGTAATAAGCCTCCCTCATCTGTAATTTAATCACAGATTAAATCACAGATTAAATCTAAATTTAATCACAGATGAGAGGTCAGACCCGGCGTGTATTACCTGGCTGGGTCCAGAGGCGATGGGGAGGGGGTACCCTCTTGAAAATGTGCCCAGCTATCCACATATCCTGTTCTCTTTGCCCCACCACTAAGCTATTCACTTGGGAAGAATGAGAAACTATTTGTCCTCCCACTAATCTTATGTGTGTGATATGTGTTTGTAGTATGTATGTATGTGCAAACATATGCAAATGCATGGATAGTTTGTTTTATATATACAAATAGCTGTGTGCCTGTGAATTGCTGTGTGTGTACATGGTGTCTCTGTCAGGCCCAGCCCAAGAACAATGAAGAGTCAGTCCATTCAAACTCCAGTTCTTTATTTGCTCACACCGTATAGACAGAATCTTGCCAGACTAAAGCTACTCTACCTAACCCAGAGGTCGGCAAACCGCGGCTCGCGAGCCACATGCAGCTCTTTGGCCCATTGAGTGTGGCTCTTGTGCGGGTTCTCTTGGGAACATCAAAGGTCTGCAGAAGGGCAGGGCGCTGCCCACAGGCGGTCTTGGTCTTCCTGTACCGGATCAGGTCCTGAAAGAGCCCGGCGAGGTTGAGCGAGAGAGCCACGGGCGGAGCTTTCAGCGGCGGCGCTCACAGAGCCAGCAGCGTGGCGAAGAAACAAGTGGACAAAGCCAGCCACACCTCGGCCAACATTTCCCCCACTGCGCAGACGCTGAGCCCACCAATCGTTCACCTCCACTCCCCGCTCAACTAAGTCAGAGCCATCTGCGGGAGCAGCCCCGGGAGAGGGTTCCACTCCGCCAGCCAATGGAAGGGCGGAGGAGGAGCTGCGGGGCCCATCAGGGCGGCAGAACTGTCCAATCCATTGAAAGCACGATGGGCCCGCCTCTAACTCGTCCTATCTCTGCCGGCATCACCTCGCAGAATTTTTGAGGACGATTTTGTCCAATCTAGTTATTACTTCCAGACCTGCTAATCTGAAGTGAACCCCTTGGCTCCCGCCTGCAAACCCCACCCCCTTCCACGCAATTGGCTCCTGCCTGCAAGCCCCGCCCCTTCCACACGATTGGCTCCCGCCTGCAAACCCCACCCCCTTCCACATGATTGGCTCCCACCCTCAAACCCCGCCCCCTGGCCCTCGAGTGATATTATAAATTTTATAAATGTCAAAATGGCTCCTGGCATAAAAAAGTTTGCCGACCCCTGACCTAGCCTAAGGGGAAATACCCTGGGAGATTCTAGGGCGGGGCTATCCTGAACCTCTTTGTTTTCCCACCATTGCCTCCCAGACTGTGCTTCCTCTTATCTCTTCCACCTTCTTGGAATGTGCTCCCTCCTTCCTGAGGACCAGCGGCACCACTGATATCCACCACAGTCTCAATGTGCAAAGGCCCCAATGAAAGCTTGCCTGCATGCATCCTGCAAAGGGTTCTGCAAGGACCATGAAGCTCTCAATCCAAAAATTTGCTCATCAGTCCCCCAATCATCAATCTAAATGCCCTGAATGGCAAACATAAAACAAATGATCTATGACACATTGGTACTAGGAGTGTATCCATCTGAGCCAGCTTACCTTGGAATCCAGCTGTTCCTCAAAGTTTAGCTTCTGCATTTCTACATGGTTACTGCCCATGCTATCAAGTCCTATATACCCACATATCTGGGAACTGGACCCTGTTATATCTTTGCCTGGACAAAAGAAGGGAGACAAAGATATCACAGCAATATTCTGTGTGTCTAGGAAAAAGAAGCAGTGAAAGCTCAAACAACTCTGCATTTCCTTTTTTCTGCAATATCTGCAAGCTATTCGTGTTATTACATTTCTACTCCATCTTTCTTCCAATATGGAACAATGGCTGCACCAAACACTGAACAGCCCTATTTAGTTTTAATAGGTTGCTTCTAAGGATGAATGATTCTCTCTTGATTTGCTACATATTTCTTTATTAATTTTATTCATTTAAGTCATGTCTTAGCTGCATTTGTAGCTTTCCAAGGGAACATGCAATATAAAATGTACAATAGAGCTATAAGCACAACTTCTCTCTATATTCAAACACATATTTTTATCTTCTTCTGAATCAGACTTTAAATGTATTTTCTAAAAACTGCACAAAAATCTATATGTGTTTTTGTACACACTTCCATAAGCACAAAAACATGTATGGTGTCACATTCTAATATACACTTTTTTTTGCAAAGAATTCTCTTAATATCTACTATTGAGTATGCAACTGTCTTTAATATATGCAAGTTTTTTTCCTGTATTTTGTATTTTCATACATTATATTTTTATTTCTTGTTTTTGTTTCATTAGAGAAATGCATTACAACATTCAAAACACTATGGGAAATTGTGTTCTGTGAATTCATTTTGAAACTGCATATTAAGTCAGTTTGTACTTAATTGTGAACCAAAAGAAGCACTGTTCCATCACTAGTTGTTTATCATGTAATTTTAGCCTATCCCTGGGAATTAATCATGCATGTTAACCAAATGAGCTTTGCATGTTTCTGCAGGTGAAACTGATATATCCTTATCTTCCCCCATAAAGTAGATTTGCAAGATCCTTTTCTTTATAAAGGAATCGAAGAGAAAGATGTGTCATCCATGCTTCTCCTTGGGCTGCAATTAGTTTAAAGCAACTACTTCTGCTGATGAAAGGAGGTAAGAAATAGCATTGCTGGTATTGCTTTTAAAATTCTCCACCTAGTACAGTCTCCTGTTTTCCATGTGGCCAATTGGATGTCTACCACCAGGGCCTAAAACCCCATGTAACTCTATTCAATAGCAAACTGCCTCTGAATGGGGTATTCTGTATATAAGCATGTAGTTCTTACTAGCTCACTCCCATCCACATGCTTGCTGATATGCTCAGAGAATTCTAAAAGCAATTTCTTTGTTTTTCTAGTCAAGATATTGCATCATCTCTGCCCAATTCAGGTGAGGGTGTGGAAGCTCCTATTTCTCAGCATGGCCTGGCAATGCAATCAGATCAGTTTTCTAAAGCCGTGTTTGCCGAATGTGTGGGCAATAACCTTCTTCTGCCTTCTTGATGTGCCAGCAGATCAGGAGTTTCTAAATTCCCTGTGGTCTGGATACAATTCCTATAGCTGTCAGGCCAAGCTACAAACCAACTGCTGCAAGCTTTGTGGCATTTTTTTTTTCAGGCTACCAGTTAGCCTGAAAAAGGAATGCTTCATACCCAGTGCAATTAACAGCAGTCAAGTGAACCAGGAAACAGGCCAAAGTAAGCTTTAACCTAAGGGAAAACACATCTTCTCTTGTTTCCCCTGGTGCTCTCTGGCTAAGATTGTTCAGAGAAGGAGGAACAGCCTTAAATTAAGCAAAAGAGTCACTGTACATCATGGCTGTAGATGAAAAACAAAGTTGCATGGTGTGAGAGTATATTGATGACTGAATGGGGAGCACAGTGCCAATGAAAATGATGATGATAAATGTTAAATACTTCAAATCCATTACCTACTGCAGTGCTAAGAAGTTTCCAAGCTTTGCATTGTTTGCAGGGCAGATTATTCAACTCCAGTCCTAGCTTAAAGCAGCCATATAAAACAGGCTACTCTCTTACAGGTAGAGGGACTAAAGTTGAATGAAAGTGTCTTCCCTGTTGATACTGGGTTTTATTTTTAGCGAGCTTTTTATCCAGCTGGTAGGAGGTGCATCTGAAGGCAGAGATCAACAAAATCCAGTGGCATTAGCTCGGCGCTCAGCCTTTTGTGTGGTGCAGTGACGACCAATGGGAAGTGAGCATCAACTGGCTGCTGAAGGCTGAAGATCCGTCTCTGCCATGTTTTGCAATAACTTGGCTCCTATCTACCCTCTGTTACAGGGGTGGACATCCCATGGCCTGTGGGCTGCATGTGACCCCCATGTTCTAATACTGTAGTGGAGACACCCATCATCAAAAAGGAGGAAACATTTCAACTATGGAAAAATAGATCCAGATTTGCATAACATGTGCATATGTTAATGCACACATATTGATCCAAAATTAAAAATAGCTTCTTGACTTTGAACAGAAATATTGGGGGCTTGATTTTGTAATACGCTTAACTGAGTCATTTGAGGGCTTTACTACAAAAGGGTCTGGTTAGTAACCTCCAAGGGGTTGACAGATTCAATTATTCACAGGTTCTAAATAAATATGGTTTATCTCTATGTGCCTATTGATGGCTGAGTTGTCTGAATGCCATGCTTCCAGGAATTCCCCAGCGTTTTTGGATTTATAGAGTCCCCTTTGGGGGAGATGGGGCGGTGATAGAAATTGAAAGAATAAATAAATTTAGCTTGGTCTAGGATGCTCAGTTTCCCAGTTGAAACTATGAGTTGAGTCTGTCCATGTGTTGTGGTTGAGTCTGTCCATGTGTTGTGAGATTAAGGAGTTTTTATCGTGTCTTCTGACTGCTAGTTGGTGTTCATGGATGTGCTCTGCTAGTCTTAGACAGGCAGAACACTATATATATTCTCTTCTATTGGAACAGTTAGATATATTGCAGACAGATTTGGCATTCAGGATTATCAATCTGATCCAGGTACACCCAGTAAGTTAGATGATGGTTATCTGAATTTTGCAGTCCAAATATGGTAGCCCAAATAATCTTTTTTTCATCCTAAAATAGAAGGTTTCCACAAACAGTTTCTTCCTATTTCTGTCTTCTTAATTCTAACCCTTGGGAAATGAAGAGTGATCTGAAATGGACTATACCTTTAATTTCTTCCTTCTTTTGTTTCCAACCTGGTCCACTGAGGTACACACATGGAGGTGGGCAGAAAAATCTGATAAGAAAACAAATCATTTAATTTGTGGAATAAACAGTTAAACTAGGAAAGTTTCTTTGATTTTTTATTTTTCTGGAAAAACATGTTGCAAAATATTTATTACTTTATAAAAGACACGAAGATGGTTTCTAGGAGAGCCATGCACAGGAAATCATACCATAGTTTAGCATGATGTATGAATTCAATGTATAATGTGGCAAAGAAAGAGCTTAACATTTGTATTCCTGATAATTTTACATAGGGCTCTAAAGGTATCCCTTGATTTAAGTAACTTAAATATTCTCTGGGCCTGGAGAATTATTTAGTAAGAATTGGAAACCTCAGTCTGATGAAAGAAGTCACCTTGTTAAGCTTCATCTGGTGTTTTCAGTTGTTTTGGAAAACAGAGTTACTCATACTATTTGTGCTTCTTGCCTTATGGATTAGAACAGATAAAGGATCTCTCTCATTATTTATCTAACATATCCTTGAGTTTGATTCTTGTAGGTTACCCTTAATTTTTTATTCTTAACTTTTGTGACTACCATGTATAGTTTATTGTTCAAAGAATAAAGTATTGTAACTGTACAGCTGTGTTTCGTGACATGCTTACCCATGCTTAACAGTAACATGTTTTACTCAAACTAATTTTGGGGATTTGCACAACATATAAAATAGTGAACTAACTATAGAACTGGGTTCACACAAAACATCAAGCTAAAATGTAGTTGGCTAGTTAGGAGTTCAGTGTGTATGTTTAATAGTGGTAATCAGAAATGTTGTGAATTAAAGTGCAAATTGTATAGATTTTTTTTTCATTTTTGATCCTCAGTTTTCTCCATGGCCCTAACAGATTTTCTCTGCCTTCTATTTTAACCCCACTACAGTTGCTGGGGTGGGAGGTGGGCTAAAAAAAGGTAAAGGTTCCCCCTGCACATTTGTGCAGTTGTCCGACTCTAGGGGCCAGTGCTCATCTCCGTTTGTTAGCTGAAGAGCCAGCGTTGTCCAAAGACGCTTCCATGGTCATGTGGCTGCATGACGCACGCAGAACGCTGTTACCTACCCACCGAAGTGGTACCTATTAATCTACTTGCATTTGCATGCTTTCGAATTGCTAGGTTGGCAAGAGCTGGGGCGAGTGCGGGAGCTCACTCGCTAGGGATCCGAACCTCCGAACTTGCGATCTTCCAATCGACAAGCCTGGCGTCTTACCCGCTGAGCCACCACACCCCATTAGGGAGGTGGGCTAGGCTGAGAGTTATTGGCTGAGCTCACAAGGCACTAAGTCAAAAATAAACAACACCATATACAAACCCTGCCCATGACTGGTCCTAAGTCACCTATTAAGCTTCATAACTAAATGGAGATCTCAACCATTGTTCAAAGCCGTGTCCAACCCTAACACTATGTCAGACAGGCTTTCAGAATAATCCTATAAAACTATGAATCTCAGCATCTCTCACTATTTGTGAAGCTGACTGACCTGCTGGAAATTGAATTTCAGCACCTTCAGGAGGACCACTATCTGGGGAAACCAGGCATTTTTGGAAATCAATGGACTATCAAGAGATCCACAGGATATTTCACATAGTACGCACTCATATGCAAAGAAGTACATTTACGCTATCTAAACTACTGCAGAAATTCCTAATCAAATCTACTTTTAACAGGAAATTCAAAATATTTCCTACCTTTTTTCATTCCCATATGATTTCTGAGCAACTTTTGCATGAAGTATCAGCACTGTCTGATCAGATGGGAGCTGAAGATATGTATGCACAGCATCTCGGAGAGGGTCATTTTGCTTTGGATTGGATCTATATGGAAGATAGTCCAGTAGAACCAAGGGTATCAGTGAAAAGGTATCAGGTGCTCACATTCCATTCTGAAGTTCTAAGTACCTGAGTGGCAGCTTCATGTAATATACTGCAGCAGAAAAATGAGACCTGAGCCAGGGGCATCCAAAGCGGGGGTAGATAAAGTCAAGATGGTGGCTGTAGCCATGTGGGTCAGCATTATGTAACCGATAAGTGTCAAACAAGGCCCCCCTTTTTACATGACCTGAACATGTGACACATGTAAAAAAAGGGGTAGGGTTTCAATCACATGGTCATAGCCACCATGTTGACTTTTTTGACAAATGCACACCCTGTGGACATCCCTGGTCTTTCTCTAAGAGGCTACTCTAAGAGTAACAAGGATGGTCAACTTGTATCCCCCAGGTTTGACTATGGCTCTCAGACTAAAATTGTGTTGCCTTTGGAGTCTCCTTCATCCTTATATACTAAAAAACAGTAGTGTGGTCTCCTTCCATTTCCACTGCTGACAAGCAATGATATAGGAATATACTGGAGGTGAATGATCACTTTAGTGACAAGGGCAAAGGCATCATTTCAAACTGCACAAGAGAAGGCAGTGGTAAACTACTCCTGTATTGTACCAAGAAAACCACATGGGTAGACAATATAAAATGCTGGATGATGGGGCCCTCAGGTCAGATGGCACTCAACATGCTATTGAGGAAGAGCTGAAGATCTTTTGGAGTACTAATATTGTTTATGACATGGCTAGCCTGAAGCCTTCTGGATGTCTAGTTCCTGATGTCCCCATGAGAAAAAGAAAATCTTAAGCTGCAAAGGGAGAATTACATGTAAGAATGTAAGAAGTATGACCATGGAAAGCTCAGCACAGTGAAAGATGAAATGAATTGATCACACATTGACATCTTAGACATCTACAGAGTGAAATGGACTGCAATTGGACACTTGCAGTCAGAAGATCATACTGTTTACTATTTTGGACACAAAAAACAAAGAAGGAACAGTGTTGCTTTCTTAATGAGGAAGGATATAGCAAGGACAGTGTTTGGGTACAATACATTTAATGAATGAACAATATCAATAAGACTTCATAGACAACTCTTTAATATGATGATTATCCAAGTTTATGCTCCCACTACTGATGCAGAAGAAGAGGAGGTTGATGAGTCTTATGTTCAACTTCAATTTGAAACTGACAGAATATGCAAGGAAGGTGTGCTGCTTGTGATTGAAGACTAGAATGCCAAAGTTGGAAATATTAAGGAGGAAAATGTAGTTGGATTGTATGGCCTAAGAAACTGAAGTTAATCGGGGAAAATAACATATCAGTTTCTCCCAATCCAATGTGTCCTGTTCTGAGTGGGCACATGTACACACAGAAGCACAGTGATGAAATGGGACAGCCCCAGAGTCCCACTTAGCTTGTCTGGATGGGCTTGCTGGTAGTAAAAAATCCAGAGGAGTGGGCCAAAACATAGTCCGAGTCATAGTCTTGGGGTCAGAATATCATAGTATGGTCATCAGCTGGTCTGAGTAACTAAGGAGCAGAGTTTCCACAAGCAGGAGTTCAGGGTGTGAACAGTCAGTGTCTAGCAGACACAGCAGTTGTTCCCAACAGAGCACAGCTGACTTGAATGTTTCTTAGCCATGTCAGCCTCAGATGCCTGGTTGCTATGTTCCCCGGAGGCTGATATTTGTCTGGGGCATTCTGAGTACCTTCCTCCATCTCAGACTCTTCTGAGTCTGAACTGGCCATCACAGAATTATTTCTTTGTTGTTGACACAATCTACCAAAAACTCAAATGATGCCTACAAACATGGCCATCACCAAATGGTGTACACAGAAATCAAATTGACTATATTATTGGTAGAAGGAGGTGAAAGAGCTCAGTTATAACAGCAAAGATGTGGCCGGGGGTTGACTGTGGAATATATCATGAACTGATCATGTGCAAGTTCCAAGTCAAGCTGAAGTGGAAGAAGAAAGCATCAATACTTTTCCTACCCTGCTTCTTCAAGGTCCATAGTGTGTCAAAGGGGAAACCATTACCTATATGTTTCTGATCTTTATAGGTGTAGGCACACCACAGCATCTGAATATTTTTTCCAGGGCCATCATTGCTACTCTATTATGGCATCTTTCCTGATTGCTGGTTCCATTACTGTTGATAGTCAATCCTAAAAGGCAGAAGCTATCAAGCATTTCAATGTCTTTATTGAAGGCTGGTTGCTGTACCTGTTGTCATGAGTTGGGTCTTCTTTAAATTTAATCTCTTCTTTAATTTTAATCTAATTTTTTTCTTTTTCTTTTTTTAAATCAAAGTTTATTGAAGTTTTTCAACAGAATTAAAAACAGTACAAATTTTGAATTAAGGAAGAATAAAGAAAAGTAATAAGAGAGTGAAAAAGAAATATAGAAAAAGAAATAGGAAAAGAAAAAAAAGATTCTAAAGAAGTAGCTTCTGATCTTCTTGACAGTGGTTATAGATACATTTATATTTTACCCTCTCTCTCTAAGGTTGCATCATAATTTCCTTCTTTCCATAAGCTACCCTTTCTAATCATCAAACCCATAAATCACAAGTTCATTTTTCTCTTTTTTCAGCAAAAAGTCCATAAGGGGTTTCCAGTCACTAATAAATGTAGTTATTGATCTTTCTTTAATCAAACAAATTAATTTTGTCATCTCTGCTAGTTCTGTCATCTTCAGCAACCAATCCACAGATGTGGATATTTCAGAATCTTTCCATTTTTGCACATATAATAGTCTTTCAGTAATCATATATAAAAATAATCTTCCACGGCTCTTTTCAAATTGACTGTCCATTAATCCCAGCAAGAAAAGTTCTGGTTTCAGTTGATTGTTGATATTTAAAATTCTTTGTATCATTATATGTATTTGAACCCAAAAATGTCTGGCTTTTTTACAAGTCCACCAGGCATGATAAAATGACCCTTAATGCTGTCCACGTTTCCAACATAAATTTGAAGTACTTTATACATTCTAGACAATTTTTCTGGAGTCATACACCAATGGCACATCAAAATTCTCTTTTAAGTTATAACATAATGTAAATTTCAGTCCTTTCAACCACATATTTTCCTACTGTTCCATCAATATTTTATGTCCAAAGTTCTTAGCCCATTTTATCATACAGTCTTTCACTTGTTCTTTTTCCGTTTCAAATTTCAATAAAAGTTTATACAGTTTAGCAATTACATGTTCATCATTTGTACATAGTTCAACTTCAACTTCTGTCTTCTAGTGCTCAATTCCAAATGTCCTATTGTCTACCTTAAATCTTTCTCTTAACTGTGCATACAAAAACCATTGAAAATTAAATCCCTCTGCAGCCAGTTGCAGTCTGGATTGATATCTGTTCCATATTCTCAATATGGCACTTCTAATATAATGATTCTTAAACTCTACATTGACCTTAACTTTATTGTACCATAAAAAGCCATGCCATCCGAACCTCAGATCATGCCCTTCTAATTCTAAGATCCTCTTATTTCTCAGCAGAACCTACTCTTTCAGCCAGACTAAGCAGCAGGCTGCAAAGTACAATTTCAAATCAGGCAGTCCCAGTCCTCCTCATTCCTTTACATCTTGAAGTATTTTATATTTAATATTTAATCTCATTTTTTCATTGTGCTCCTTGACTTTCATTACTAGCGCTTCCAGTTCATTTACATAAACATCAGATACCCATGTATGTAACAGCATCATGTCTGCACCCACTGCAGCCCTTCAGCACTCTGAGATATTAAATGTGGCCATTGGCTACCAAAAACTTGCTCCTAACTATAAAAAACTAAAAAAAACAAGAGGCATCGACTAAGTTCATATATCTAATATGCATAAGGGAAACTTGGTGAATGACTGGAATATAGCAATTAGAAAATAGCAGAGGATACTATTTGTACAGAAGGAACAGAAGCAATAGCAAGGGGAGGAAGAGTTACATTATATACTTAAAAGTATGCACACTTACTCAGAAACCCAAGTGAATGAATTTGGTGATAAAGCAGCAGGCATCTGCGTTAACATAAGTAGATGAACAAATAAAAGTAATTTTGTTATTAGTGTCTACTATCACCTGCCCAACCAAGAAAAAAAGGTGGAATGTGCTTTCCAAGATCAAATTGCAGATCTTTCAAAGGGGCATGAAATAGTAATTAAGAGCTTTAACTACCTAACATCTGTTGGGAGACAAATAATAGTCTTATAGGTTATTGTTTCTTATGCACTTGGATAAGTCCTCTCCTTCTTCTCCTCTCTTTATTCTGTACCATCACTATTAATGTTTCCAATAATAAAGGAGAAAAACAATTCCTCTCCAGACATTGGAGAATATGCATAAAAAGCTAGGAAGATGTAAAATTTTAAATTATACAAAGTCAAAATTTGATGAACATGTTTAATCACTGATATTTCCAGTTGACTAGCCTTCATTACCACTTGCTTCTGCACAAGCATGAACACAGAAAGTCAAGACAAATTAATGGGTAAACAATTCTTTATGTGCCAAGGACATTCTATGCAATTAAACACATCAGGACAGAAAGCAATGGAATGTGATTAGAGTTGTGCACAGGCCACCCAAGGTGCAAGGATGATGGAGACGCTTGTTTACATTTTTAAGATTCATGTGTATTTTGGCAAATTTGAGTCTGAGTCTCTCCATACTTCCATGCATGATTTTTCCTATTTATTCTTACTTCATTAACTGAAAGTTAAAGACAACAAAAACTGTCACACCAAAGAAAGTGGATTACTAGGAACTTTAAAGAAAGGTGCTATGGAGCCTTAATAATAGTCATAGTAAAAGCTCATCATAATGAGAGTTGAATTATGAAGACCAGGAGAAGGTCATCTCTGGGGGTCAGTTTTGACAGTACAAAAAGTGCATTCTCATAAAATAGCTGCTATAGGAGAAGCCTTGCCCATTTACACAGTAGGCAAGGTCAGTCACAAGTCATACATTTAACAGAAGGCAAACTGGTGAGATCACTCCCCATACACCCATTTCAGCCATTTTTCTACCAGCATTTGCCCTCTCCACTAACATGATATTTCCTGAGTTCTTTCATACCCTTCACTTCTCCCATCTCTGTTGTTGATTCCAATTTTACTCCAGACTTCCAACAAGGTACCATAAAGGAGAGCAGAGCTCCACAATTTTATTTGGGAAAGAAGGAATGACCGTACCACTACTATTTTATCTGACCAGTAGAAGAAATCAGGGCATATTTGTGCAATTCTGAAATGGAGTCAGTAGGGATTGTAACCTCCAGATGCAGCATTATTTTCAGGATGTGGCACCACCACTCTTCCTCATTCCAGCATCCTGAAAACAATTAGGGATGTCCATCTTGGCTTTTGTTGCTTATGTGCTAGTTTTCCCTATATTTGTCCGTTTCAGCCCTTCCCCCCCACACCCCCCCCCAAGGGACATAGTTGTCCAAGACCTTGTTGTTGTTGTTCAGTCGTTCAGTCGTGTCCGACTCTTCGTGACCTCATGGACCATAGCACGCCAGGCCTTCCTGTCCTCCACTGTCTCTCGGAGTTTACTCAAATTCATGTTCATTACATCGGTGATGCTATCTAACCATCTCATCCTCTGCCGTCCCCTTCTCCTTTTGCCCTCAGTCTTTCCCAGCATCAGGGTCTTTTCCAGTGAGTCCTCTCTTCTCATTAGGTGGCCAAAGTATTTGAGCTTCAGCTTCAGCATCTGTCCTTCCAATGAGCAGTCAGGGTTGATTTCCTTTAGGATTGACTGGTTTGACCTCCTTGCAGTCCAAGGGACTCTCAAGAGTCTTCTCCAGCACCACAGCTCGAAAGCATCAATTCTTCGGCGCTCAGCCTTCCTTATGGTCCAACTCTCACAGCCATACATTGCTACTGGAAAAACCATAGCTTTAACTATACGGACCTTTGTCGGCAAGGTGATGTCTCTGCTTTTTAATATGCTGTCTAGGTTTGCCATAGCTTTCCTTCCAAGGAGCAAGCGTCTTTTAATTTCATGGCTGCAGTCACCGTCTGCGGTGATCTTGGAGCCCAAGAAAATAAAATCTGTCACTGCTTCCATTTCTTCCCCTTCTATTTGCCAGGAAGTGATGGGACCAGATGCCATGATCTGGGTTTTTTTAATGTTGAGTTTCAAGCCAGCTTTTGCACTCTCCTCTTTCACCCTCATCAAGAGGCTCTTTAGTTCCTCTTCACTTTCTGCCATTAGGGTGGTATCGTCTGCATATCTGAGGTTGTTGATATTTTTCCCGGCAATCTTAACTCCGGCTTGTGATTCATCCAGCCCGGCATTTCTCATGATGTACTCTGCATATAAGTTAAATAAGCAGGGTGATAATATACAGCCTTGTCGTACTCCTTTCCCAATTTTGAACCAGTCGGTTGTTCCATGTCCGGTTCTAACTGTTGCTTCTTGACCCACATACAGGTTTCTCAGGAGACAGGTAAGGTGGTCTGGTACTCCCATCTCTTTAAGAATTTGCCACAGTTTGTTGTGATCCACACAATCAAAGGCTTTAGCGTAGTCAATGAAGCAGAAGTAGATGTTTTTCTGGAACTCTCTTGCTTTTTCCATGATCCAGCGAATGTTGGCAATCTGATCTCTAGTTCCTCTGCCTCTTCGAAACCCAGCTTGCACTTCTGGTAGTTCTCGGTTCACATGCTGCTGAAGCCTAGCTTGTAGGATTTTGAGCATAACCTTGCTGGCATGTGAAATGAGCGCAATTGTACGGTAGTTTGAACATTCTTTGGCATTGCCTTTCTTTGGAATTGGAACGTAAACTGACCTTTTCCAATCCTGTGGCCACTGTTGAGTTTTCCAAATTTGTTGGCATATTGAGTGCAGCACTTTAACAGCATCATCTTTTAGGATTTTAAATAGCTCAGCTGGGATACTGTCTTCTCCGCTAGCTTTGTTGTTAGTAATGCTTCCTAAGGCCCACTTGACTTCACTCTCTAGGATGTCCGGCTCAAGGTCAGTGACCACACCATCGTATTTATCAGGGATATTAAGATCTTTCTTGTATAGTTCTTCTGTGTATTCTTGCCACCTCTTCTTAATCTCTTCTGCTTCTGTTAGGTCCCTGCCTTTTTTGTCCTTTATCATGCCCATCTTTGCACAAAACGTTCCCTTGATATCTCCGATTTTCTTGAAGAGATCTCTAGTCTTCCCCATTCTATTGTTTTCCTCGATTTCTTTGCATTGTTCATTTAAGAAGGCCTTCTTATCTCTCCTTGCTATTCTCTGGAATTCTGCATTCAGTTGTTTATATCTTTCCCTTTCTCCCTTGCCTTTTGCTTCCCTTCTTTCCTCAGCTATTTGTAAAGCCTCATCAGTCAGCCACTTTGCTTTCTTGCATTTCTTTTTCTTTGGGATGGTTTTAGTTGCTGCCTCCTGTACAATGTTACGAACCTCCATCCATAGTTCTTCAGGCACTCTGTCTACCAGATCTAATCCTTTAAATCTATTCCTCAATTCCACTGTATATTCATAAGGGATATGATTTAGGTCATACCTGATTGGTCTAGTGGTTTTCTCTACATTCTTTAATTTAAGCCTAAATTTTGCAATAAGAAGCTCATGATCTGAGCCACAGTCAGCTCCAGGTCTTGTTTTTGCTGATTGTATAGAGCTTCTCCATCTTTGGCTGCAAAGTATATAATCAATCTGATTTCGGTATTGACCATCTGGTGATGTCCATGTGTAGAGTCGTCTCTTGTGTTGTTGGAAAAGAGTGTTTGCTATGACCAGCGTGTTCTCTTGACAAAACTCTATTAGCCTTTGCCCTGCTTCATTTTGTACTCCGAGGCCGAACTTGCCTGTTATTCCGGTTATTTTTTGACTTCCTACCTTAGCATTCCAGTCCCCTATGATGAAAAGGACATCTTTTTTGGGTGTTAGTTCTAGAAGGTGTTGTAGGTCTTCATAGAACCGGTCAACTTCAGCTTCTTTGGCATCAGTGGTTGGGGCATAGACTTGGATCACTGTGATGTTGAATGGTTTGCCTTGGATTCGAACTGAAAGCATTCTGTCGTTTTTGAGGTTGTACCCCAGTACTGCCTTTCCCACTCTTTTATTGACTATGAGAGCTACTCCATTTCTTCTAAGGGATTCTTGCCCACAGTAGTATATATAATGGTCTCCTGAATTAAATTCACCCATTCCTGTCCATTTTAGTTCGCTGATTCCCAATATGTCGATGTTCAATCTTGTCATCTCATGTTTGACCACATCCAGCTTACCTTGATTCATAGTTCTTACATTCCAGGTTCCTATGCAATATTGTTCTTTACAGCATCGGACTTTCCTTCCACTTCCAGACACATCCACAACTGAGCGTCCTTTCGGCTTTGGCCCAGCCGTTTCACTCTTTCTGGAGCTACTTGGAATTGCCCTCCGCTCTTCCCCAGTAGCATTTTGGACACCTTCCGACCTGAGGGGCTCATCTTCCGGCGTCATATCTTTTAGCCTTTTGATACTGTCCATGGGTTTTCTTGGCAAGGATACTGGAGTGGTTTGCCATTTCCTCCTCCAGTGGACCACGTTTTGTCAGAACTCTCCATCATGACCTGTTCTTCTTGACCTGACTTCATTGAGTTACGCAAGCCCCTTCGCCACGACAAGGCAGTGATCCATGAAGGGGGTCCAAGACCTAGTCAGTTTCAATTGCCATCACTGCACTTTTACAGGGCAAACCTTGTAAGGTCTGCCTTTATTCCTAGGGCTGAGAGAGACTGACTGGCCCACAGTCAACTGGCAGGCTTCCATGCCAAAAGTAAAACTACAACTCAGGTTTCCCTGCTCCTTGTCCAACACCTTAACTACTACACCAAATTAGCCTTCTATTGTTAGTAGAGTAAATCTTGTGGAAGGGAATAAGTAAGGGAATCTTGAAAGCCTATCCAAGTAATTCTACATATCAACTTATACCTAGCATAAGTTAAATGGAGTGACTCCTAGTCTCTTTCCTCTCTCCCCTGGGCTAAGGAATCTTTTCTGAAATGCTCTTACTTCCTCCTGTGTTCTCAGGGTCTACTAAACATTCCATTATACACCTTCCTGATGATATTAAAGTTCATCTGAAAATAATCACTTGAATGAATCACAGAATTGTGGAATTGGAAGACATCACAAGAATCATCTGGTCCCCTCTGCAATGTGGTGGAAAACCAATTAAATCATCCATAAGAGGCAGTATCCAGCCTCTGCTTAAAAACCTCCAGAAATGGTGGACTCTTAACCTCCATAGGTAGAATGTTCCATTGTTGTACAGATCTTACATCAGGAAGTTTTTCCTTTGTTGTTGTTGTTGTTCAGTCATTTAGTTGTGTCCGACCTTCGTGACCTCATGGACCATAGCACGCCAGGCCTTCCTGTCCTCCAATGTCTCCCGGAGTTTACTCAAATTCATGTTCATTACATTGGTGATGCTATCTAACCATCTCATCCTCTGCCGTCCCCTTCTCCTTTTGCCTTCAGTTTTTCCCAGCATCAGGGTCTTTTCCAGTGAGTCCTCATTAGTCCTCATTTGCATTAGGTGGCCAAAGTATTTGAGCTTCAGCTTCAGTATCTGTCCTTCCAATGAGCAGTCAGGGTTGATTTCCTTTAGGATTGACTGATTTGACCTCCTTGCAGACCAAGGGACTCTTAGGAGTCTTCTCCAGCACCACAGTTCGAAAGCATCAATTCCTTGGTGCTCAGCCTTCCTTATGGTCCAACTCTCACAGCCATACATTACTACTGGGAAAACCATAGCTTTAATTATACGGACCTTTGTTGGCAAGGTGATGTCTCTGCTTTTTAATATTTATTTATTTATTAGTCAAACTTCTATCACCACCCATCTCCCTCCTCCGCAGGGACTCTGGGTGGTTTACAATAAGATAATAAAAACAAGAAACATAAAATATACAGACAATATAAAAATACTAAATTGTAAAACAAGATTAAAATCCAAGAGGCAATAATAGTAAAAAGATCTAACTCAATCCAATGTAGGAGAGGGGCTCTCTAAGGTATTAGCCATCCCCAAGAGTGGCTATTTCTTCCTTGGCCCCAGCAAGGTGGCAGAACCAAGTTTTCAGGTTCCTCCGGAAGGTCAGGAGCGAAGGGGCTAATCTCACCTCCGGGGGCAAGATGTTCCAAAGGGCGGGAGCTACTGCAGAGAAGGCTCGCCTCCTGGACCCCGCCAGATGGAACTCTCTTGTAGATGGGGTCCGTAGCATGCCCTCTCTGCATGATCGGGTGGGACGGGTAGATGTATTGGGGATGAGGCGGTCCCTCAGGTAACCTGGTCCCATGCCATGTAGGGGCATGGTATGTGCTAGTTTCCCTATATTTAATAATATAATAAGGTAATATGCTGTCTAGGTTTGCCATAGCTTTCCTCCCAAGGAGCAAGCGTCTTTTAATTTCATGGCTGCATTCACCATCTGCGGTGATCTTGGAGCCCAAGTTTTTCCTTAGATTTAAACAAATTTGAGGTAGCAGCAACTTATACCCACTGTTCTGGTCCAAGTTTCTGTGGCCAGAGAAAGTGGTTCTCAACCATCTTCTCTCTTTTATGCACCTGAAAATGACTAATGTCTTCATCAGCATCATGGATGTATATAAGACTTAGGGTTTCATCTTCACTGGCCAGGTAGAAATGCTAAACTCAAGCTGAGAATGATCGAAGGGATATAATTTGCAAATATTTTATTTATTTGATTTATCACCGCCCATCTCCCCCGAGTCATGAATTTTTTCTTGTGCCAGATGGGACAAAAATATCCCTGGCTGCTGCAGCAACGGAAATATGAGTCAGAGATCTAATTTCTCTAGCAAGGATGCTACTGGGGATCTGGATTTTTACACTAACATTCCTTTAAACATTCTTATTGTGACAACAGGGTGATAAAAGCAGTATACAGTATGCAATCTGTATCGAGCAAATTCCCATTTTTGAGAGAGATTAGTTATCTCAGACTGCCTTTCACCACCGACGGTGGTGTGACGCTCACAATTAGCCCAATTCAAGAAATCTTAGAAAACAGGGCTTTACAACTCCTCCCGCCGTCTCTTCCTCAACACCAAATAAGTCTTAATACCCCCATTTTTATAAATATATTGTGGTTCATGCACATTTTGAAATCAAATACTTGTGGAAATTTGTTCTTTAGAACCGTCTATATATAAGGAAAATCTATGAATGGCTGCACTACTATAGTACTCCGGTGCTCGGCTTGCTGCGAAACCAGGGAGGCTTACTGTGCAGAAGGGACGCGTGGAGACTTACTCCGCATTAGTTCACGCAGCGCGCTGGAGAGGGTGTATGGGATTTTCATTCGCCAGTTGGGCTTCGTTTAACTTCCAGATATTAGCGACTGAACAGGAACGCGCAGACATTGCTGGCGATACAACTATGAGGACTCCCAGTCCTTCACCTAAGGAGCGCCCTCTCGAAAGGCGCCCAGCTAACCCCACCACCCCACCCCACCCCACCCCACCCCGCAGGAGGCGAGGCCCGAGGAAGAACTTCGTGGCAGAGGAGGTTCGTGCCTGGCAGCGAGGGGGGACCCCGCGCACGGCGCCACCCAGCCTGCCCGCGGAGGTGCGTGGGTGGGTGGGGCTGAAGCAGCGCCGCCACGCTCCCCTCCAGGGACAACCCCGCTCTTTAGCCCCGAGAGGGAGGGGTCGGCTTCCTCCCCCCCTCCCCCGTCTTTCCCTTCCCGCTTCGCGGTTAAAGGCAGCGCTCTCTTCTCTTGCTCCATTCAGTCTGAGCAGAGGCGGCGGCGCGAGTGCTGAGCGTAGCTGCCTCCCCCCGACCGCTCCGCTATTCCCGCCCGCTTTACCTGTACCAACATCGCGGGGCAGTCGTCCTCCCAACCTCCGCTGTTCTCGCTGGTTCTCCCTCCGGGCCTTCCAGCCGGCCAAGGTGAGTGAGGGGTTCCGGGGACAGCCGGGCACCTGCAGGACGAAACGCGGCGCTGAGCTCGGGACCGGGGGAAGTTTGCGCAGGCAAGGCTGGCGATCGATCTCCGGCGCGCTCCGTCGTTCCCCAAAGGTGCGTTCCGGAGGAACTGCCTGGCCGTGTGCAAACTGCAGAGCCCCCCCCCCCCCGACCCCGGATTCTCTTGGCCGCTGCCTTGAGAAAGCGTGGGAGACTAAGGAGGGGGCACCTGTTAATAGGTAGCAACCCACAACTCGCATGGGGCTGCAAAGATCCATTCATTTTTTGATTGAGTGTGAGAATAGGGCTCCCCCCCCCCAAATCTGACCTCTGAGGATCGTCTGGACCATCAGGTACTATACAGAAGTACCTAGGCCTATACAGAACAATGCATTTGCAGCATTTTAACCCTTCCTGAAACCCTTGGGGAAAAGATTGTATAGGGACGAGCAGTTCTCCAAAATAGCCAACATCAGGCAGCTTGATCCCATTAGTTTCTCATATTTCCACCGGCAGCCTGTTAAGTGGTCGTGCAACTTCTTTTTCTGGTACCTGGCTAGAGGTTTGAAGACAGTTTTTGTATCTGCTTGGTTACCTGTCTAGGGAGCATGTACAAATCTTTCCTTTCTATTGTAGGGCATAATGCAATAGGTATGGCCAATCATTTATCTTTCCACACACTTTTTTTTCTCTCACTTGATTTATTACCCCCTATCCTTATAAAATCTCTACCATCATCCCAGTTTAAGGCTCTTGCCCTTAATATCCCGGGAGGTGTAGATCCTTCTGACATAAAGGATTCTCTTTGCCAGAAAGTGGAGGGGGATAGTGAGGTGCAATGGGGAGGATTCCTGCTCCCACCAACCTGCTGATTGAGGTCTGAGGACTTTTAGCCTAGGGAGACAAATAAGCAGCTCCTTTGTGAGGATGGGTGACAGTGTCTTATTCTGAGCCATATTATTGCTCCATCTGTTGTCTATTCTGGCTGGGCACTGGTTCTCCAGGGTTTCAAGCAGGAGTCTTTCCCAGCCCTGCCTGGTCATGATGGGGATTGAACCTGGAAGGTATGAAGCCATAAAACAAAGGCAAGAAGATCCCCAAGAGATATCAAAGGAGACCTAGTTAGAAGAGAGAGAAGTTGTTGCAGGTCTTAGGTGAGGCATATCTGTAGGTCAAAGGCAGCAAGTGGCAGAGGCATATCAATGGCCAGAGGTAGCAAGAAGGCAACACACATGCCTTGAGATATTAGTGAATTCCCAAATGCAGGTGCTTGGCTCAGATTCATCACATACGGCAGAGCTTTCCAAACTGTGTGTCGTGACACAAAAGTGTGTCGCCACACACAGTCTGGTGTGTCGTCACACAACCTGGAAGCGCTGATCATCAGCGCTTCCGGGTTTTCCCGCGGTGACACACCAACGGCGGTGTGCAAAAATCCAAAAGCGGCAGCAGCGCTTCCGGGTTTTTGCGTGCTGCCGCAATGGCGGCACTTCCGGGTTTTCCCGGTTGGTGTGTCGCCGCGGGAAAACTTTGGAAAGCCCTGACATACGGTGATTCTCTTACACTTATTGCTTTCTGTGTCAGAGCAATACTCTGTCAAATCTATAGCTTGAATCATGTCAACTGGATTTCTATTTTCTCAGTGGAAACGTTTCGCTCCTTATCCAAGGAGCTTCTTCAGTCTGAGCAAAGTTAGTAAGGGAATCCTTAAATATGTTTCTAAGTGGCTGTATGACCTTGCACCTGGGGCTAGGTCATGGTTATTTGAGATGTTATTTCTAAGTCCCTTTATCATCTAAAGGAGGGACTTAGAAATAACATCTCAAATAACCATGACCTAGCCCCAGGTGCAAGGTCACACAGCCACTTAGAAACATATTTAAGGATTCCCTTACTAACTTTGCTCAGACTGAAGAAGCTCCTTGGATAAGGAGCGAAACGTTTCCACTGAGAAAATAGAAATCCAGTTGACATGATTCAAGCTACAGACAATTCCACCTGGGTGACTGAGAACCTTCATAGACATATTCTGTCAAATCTACTATTGACTGCACATGTCTTTGGTAAAATGAATATAGGTACTGTATACACATACACACTATAGAAGCATATCTTTCCCAATGTGGTATCCTTTAGATATATTGCAGTGTCCATAATTCCTGCTTATCTTGCTGGCTAGGGATATTGGAAATAATAGTCAAACTCACTTGTGGGTATTGCACTGGGAAAGACTGATATAAACTTTTCCTAAATGGGGAAAAAGTCATCGTATTATATATCCTATATGAAAAAGAACACCATATCCAATTGGTCCTCATAAACTTTCCAAAGCAGGATCCCACCTTTTCTCATTGATTGGCACATCTACCTGTTTATTAACTAAGTATCCCTTTCATAGCCTACTATGCATTCAATGTTTAACCACATTGTGAGTTTGTAGTTGAGTAGGAATTTGAATGTGGATCTAATCAGTCCTTCCATCACTCTGTTGTACTCATCAAGCTGTCTTAAGAGGTGTAAAAATGAGTTACCACCAGAGAAGAAAGAAATCATGTGTGAATTTAAGGCATAATCAATTGACTATGTTTTTCTTCCTTCCTTAATTGTTAATTCAAAACAACTCCAAGAATTTAACGAACTATTTCTGGATGGAGGGAAGATAGAATGACAGTTTGTGAGATTTTTCTACTTGCTCACTCCTTGCAATTTTTGAGTTCCTGCCACCCATATATTACTGATATGGACTTGCATAGGACCTTAGAAATAATCTCTACATTTTTCTTCACATCCTGAATCCATTTGTGGCAGGGAAACAGAATGCTGAGAATATCCTAAGGCCTGCTTGTTGCTATGTAATAAGAAATCAGAACATTTCCTATTACAGTTGTAATAAACTTGATTTTTTAGAGATGTAACAATTGTGGTAAATTGTCTGCTGTTTTTAATATTGAAGGACACTGGATTTGCACATTCAGAGCTAGTCTGGAATGTGGAATGCTTTTTACAGCTGTCACTTTGTAGCTGTGTGCTGTATTTTTTTACATCAGTTAAGATGCTTTGTATGCTTACATCTAACCCAAAGCATGACAAGGTCTAAACAGAGGTATCAAAGTTTTTACATTTTTTCATTTACTGAATTTATACCTGCAAACTACTGTAATTGCTGGTGCATGTGGCAGTAACGTTTGCATAAGTAGCCAGTGGCTTTCAGCATGTTCTCTAGCTTTGCATGCATGCAGAATCAATTAAGGAACTAAAAATATTGGGTTATAGTTTGTTATAGTTCGTTATAGTTCCTTAATAGTTCATTATAGTTCCTTAATTGAATCAAATCAGTTCTTTGTTCTTATACGTAGCCCTGGAAGCTAAGCAAAATTAATCAACATATTATAGGATAGGACCCAAAATTACCTACATAATGTTTATTTCATTATGGGCAAAGGAATTGAGCAGGTTCTGAAAAGACACATGCTTATATCCAGTTTTTTTTAAAAGGCTTAGCCAATCCTAAGAATTTTAATACATTAATTTATTACAGAAGCTCTCTCCATAGAAAGTTAACCATGTGTAACTTCCATTGAAGTGTCCTATTGCTTCACTGAGTCTTAAAATATCCCCCCCCCCCAATACAAGAATTTGTTTAAACATGCGTGCTTTACATTTACACAGTGGCCATAAAGTTGCAACAGGAAATGGGATGCCATGCTATAGGTAATGCCCCTTTGAGATGATCCCTGGTTTACTTTATGCATTTGATAGTATTAAAAAACATATGTTGTTAAAATGTTTCACGCTTGGGACTATTTTAAACAAGGTTAGGTAGGATACATAATTTTCCCCTTGCAAAGCTGCATATCTTCAAAGGAAGAAGGTCTCTGTGTGTTTTATGTGTCAATCCCAGAAGGGCAGGGCTGGGAGGTAAGTTGCAGAAGAATTTTCTGTGATTGAGTGAAACTGTTATTAGAAGAGAATCATGTCATGCAGAGGGTGGGAGTGGAGAGAAAGATATTCTATAGCAGGGGTCCCCAACCTGTGGGCCACGGCCCACTAGTGGGCAGCGGCCTGTTAGGAACTGGGCTGCGGGGCTCCCGCCCGCAAACCCCACCCCCTTCCGCATGATTGGCTCCCGCCCACAAACCCCGCCCCCTGGTCCGCGGAAATCCCAGAAACCCCGCCCCCTGGTCCGCGGAAATCCCAGAAACCCCGCTCCCCCCGTCCGTGGAAAAATTGTCTTTTGAAACCGGTCCCTGACGCCAAAAAGGTTGGGGACCCCTGTTCTATAGAACAGTGTTTCTCAACCTTGGCAACTTTCAGATGTGTGGACTTAAACTCTCAGAATCCCCCAGCCAGCGTGCTGGCTGGGGGATTCTGGGAGTTGAAGTCCACACATCTGAAAGTTGCCAAGGTTGAGAAACACTGTTATAGAATGTTCCATTTTCCAAGAAGGCATTTAAGAAAAGCCTGGAACCAAACCCCTTGAGTCAGTCTGACTCTTCCCCTTAGAATTGAATGGTTAAAACTAGCCAAATGAATTACCTTTCACATTCAGGCCTGCATCCCCTGCAGGGATCACCAGATCTCTGTGCAGTCTTGTAAAAGCTGCGGTAGTCGTAAGCTGTCTAGGACCTGTGAGGACACAGTATATTTTGGAGCAAAACTGTTTTCAGAACTCTGCTTTGGCATTTGTCCCTAAGAGGGTAGCCCAATAGAGTCCATGGGATTTACTTCCAAGATGGAGTTGGCCCCATTTGAAATATGAATTCCTGTCTGGTATGCAGCAGGAGAGTTTGGTATGTCTTATTTATTTATTTAGTAAAATGATAGTATCTACCTAAGCTAGTAAGCCTTTCCTTCGGCCTTCTGGAAGAATTGTGCTTGAAAATGTACAGAAGTATTACTGTTTCTTTCTCCTTTTTAAGGGATGTTTTTCTCTCTTTTTCAAAGCATTTCATCAGATGTTGTTCATTAGGAGGGTGGTTTAGGGGGTTTTTTTAGTTCATTTTTAACCAGGCTGTTGTTGTTTTTTTAAAGAGTTCCATATGAATTAATCCTTTGGCTTTTCTGCAGAATGTATGTATATGTATATATTCCAGTCTCCAATAGGTGCCTCTGTGTTAAATACCCTAGCAGCGGATATAACCTTTTTTTAAAAGGAAGGGGAAAAGTCTGCTCCACCTTCAAATGTGAGGCAGAAACAGAAATGAAAAGTTAGCAGATATATTCAAATTACACCTGACATTTCCATAAAAGTCTTTAATATGCAAACTACTTCAACTGGAGTGCTCCAATTTAGGAAGACACAATGCAATCTTATGCATATTTTCCTTGGATATAGATAAGTATACCACTGTATTTGGTAGAGCTCTGCTTAAGTATCCATAAGAATGTATTTTTTTAAATTTTATTTTTATACCACTTTGCCTCCTGAAGGAACTGGTGGATTCATCTAACCACGCTTAGTGTGTTGCATGATGAAGCTGTTAGGTCTTACCTATTGAAGCATGTCAGGTGAACACAGCCATAACTTTCTGTTGTCCATAATTGCAATATCTGCACAATTTGCAGTTTTCTAAAACTTTTATGAAAAGCAAACAAACTAGCAACTATTTAAGATCTGTGCCTTTGAACATGTATTATTAACTTTGATCAGAAGACTCCCATTAATTAATTTTATTCATTTATTTGTTATTTAAATTATATAGCCACCTACTTGATACATGACTGTGGTTGTCTAACAATTGGAATTAAGCAAAAATAAATAGAAGCAATTTAATGGGAAATTAAAAACATCACAATGTGCTTGGAGTGACTCAAAAACATACAACACAACACCAAGGTGGGTTCATCTAACTCTATTTTTCAAGCTTGGCAACTTTAAGATGTGTGGACTTCAACTCAAAGCATGCTGGCTGGGGAATTCTGGGAGTTGAAGTCCACACATTTTAAAGTTGCCAAGCTTGAAAAACATTGGCCTAATAAATGTGTGCAAATGAAAAGGAATGGAACTGCTCCATGCTTCCAGGCATGAAATGCAGAGAGGGCATGCTATGGACCCCGTCGACAAAGGAATTTCATTTGGCGGGGTCCAGGAGGCAGGCCTTCTCTGGAGTAGTGCCCGCCCTTTGGAATATTCTGCCCCCAGAGGTGAGGCGGGCCCCTTCGCTCCCGGCCTTCCGGAAGAGTCTGAAGACCTGGCTCTGCCGCCTTGCTTGGGATGGGGGGGGGGGGTAACAGTTCCTCCTGGGGGTGGCTTAAAGCGTAGAGCCCTCCCTACTAAATAAGATCTCACTGTCATTGGATTTTATACTTATTTATTTCTATTTATAGTGTTTGCTGGTTGCAGTTTTATCTTTCTATGGTTTTAAATGGTTGATTTTACTGTAAACCACCCAGAGTCCCCCTTCTGGGGGAGATGGGTGGAGATATAAATATAAATAATAAATAATAAATAAAATAAATAAATAAAATGTGAGTCAAAGACTATATAGTTTGGGGGAGTAACAGATTTTCACCAAAAACCGCAATATAATATCAGCTCATCCCATTGTAAATGTTGTAGGCTAGTTACACTGGGGAAAGATGTAGTTTACATTGGTTAAAAATAAACGTGTGTAAGGTTTTCAAAATCCATGGCTCAAGGCAACACACTTCTCACTGACTTACCCTTTGAGAAAATCCTTCATTGAGCCTGTAGCCAAAAGGGGGTTTGGTTGCCTCTTTATGAGTCCAGGCTATTTCTTTGTGTTTTTTTTCCCAAATGGGGAGGGAGGGACACCTTTGAGTCAATCTTGACTCCTGGCAACTTCATGGACAAGTCTCTGCAGGTTTTTTGGCAACATGTTTTAGAAGTGGTTTGCCATTGCCTTCTCCCTAGGCCTGAGAGAAAATAATTGGTCCAAAGACACACAGCTGGTTTCTGGGCCTAAGGAAGGACTAGAATTCAGGGTTTCCCAGTTTTTAGCCTGGTGCCTTTAACCACTGCACCAAACTAGCTCTCGGATACGACTGTGCGGGGGAACCTTCACCTTTTTAAAACATAAATGTCTACGCCAGACATGAGTAAATTGGTACCTTTGGATTACAACTCCCATCAGGTTTGCTCAATAGAAGAGAATATCTGTAGCTCAGGGTTGAACTGTGGAGTCCTTGGTGCAAGCAAGCAACCAAACTCAGAGAGCACCAAGGTTTGCTCAAGGCCAATGTTTGGATGATGGGAGGTGGAAGTCCCTGCTCTAGTTAGGCTTCTACCCATAAGTCCTATTTGCACAGTGTCAACATCCCAGCCACTCCTTCTCCCAGTCAGTTGACTCATATTCCTATGCTGACAGCCTACAATTTCACTTAGCCACTCATTTGATGGCCACATTGTTAACTCTCCCAGTTACTAAAAGAGGCTGGGAGGCTCTTACTTCCTTCTTGACTGCCTGCCATTTTAATCCTCCCCCACCCATGAATTAAAGGTTTTTAAAAATTCTTTTAAAAATATTGGGGTCACAACTGGGATCAGTGCCCCACTGGCCAGGTTCATGCCTGCCCTGGTATTCTGTCGTGAATGCTGTGGATTCAGGTTGGTGCTGGAATTCTAGGGTGTCCATCCTGATAACAAGAGCTCTTGCAAAAATTTAGGATGACTCTCAGCAATGGGGTTTGGATGATCAGACACAAATGAGATCTTTAGATATAAGTTTCAGCTCCTTTGTTCCTCTGTTTGTCCAAGCTACAACTAAAGCCTTTAATTAACTGCATATTCCATTTTGCCCAGACACTCTTCATTAGTAACAGGCATAGTTAATTCACATACATGCAATGCCCATCCCTGAAAATCCTCTTCCCTCTCTCTTCCTCCCTACGGAGCTGTCACTCCATTTGGAGTTAAACTGTGTTTGTGCAAATTATAAAAAACTCCAGAAATGGTTCCATGGGAATATAGGATTTTAGTTCTGTGCAGGTTGCTAGACAGTATGCTTCAAAATCACATAGAGTATATGAGAGCCATGCCATAGCTTGACTTGGTCACAGGCTATTATTGAATATGAAAATACTTTATCTCGGGTAAAATTCACAAATGCTCACATTTCTTGTTAGAAGGGAAAGCTGAATCCAACTTTTCACCACCGAGATTCATTCCTTTTTCAGAAGCATTGCAAACTTTGATTTAAAACGAAAGGGCACTAAACACAAGTCTGTGATTTAGATATTCCTCTCAGATTGCAAAGGAAATTGGACAGGATACATGCATTCCTACCAGCTTACAGCAACATCCTTTTGATCCCAGATCTTCTATGTTATTTGCACACATGGAAAATCAGAATGTCAGAGAAAATCAAACTATCAAAGTGGCAAGTTCCAGTGACACCCCAGAAATGTAATGAGAAAAGTAACCATCAAAATGTATTATTAAAAATAGGTACTTGGTATCCATCAAACCATGTTGCATATCACTATTAAAAAGCAGCACTATCTTTTCCTTTAAATCTGCTGATGAAAAATTGGGACATCAATGCACTGAATAATTAACCCAAATGATGATCTTTCTTTTGGATAGTCTTCTCCAAGCTAATACTCTCAAAATATGTTAGATTACATTTCCCACATCTCAGCCAGCAGGGGATAATAGGAAATGCATTTGAGCGTATCTAGAGGTCAACATTTTGAGATAACCTGCTCTACAGCTAGTTTTGTTTGATGCCATGGTTGAAGTATGGTTTAGGAGACCAGGTTCAAACCCCAGGAAATACAGTAAAATGGGGTGGGGGGAAGAGAAGGAATGCATATGCTGCTCCCGGCTCCTTGAAGAAGAGGCAAGATTTTAAAAAAGGAAAGAAAATAATAAAACCCTGAACTGGGATTCATAAAATATGTGGTACGAGAAGAAATCTTGCATTAGCACAGTTTCTGAACAATCCCTGTGCTGTGATTAGATGCTGCACTGCTCTGTTATGTTGGGGAAGACACAGAGTCCTCTTTCTCATCCAATTAGATTTTTCATCCAACAGATGAGGTGGAGCTATTCTGAGAGGACAAGTCCAGAAGATGTTCTTACAAACCAAGGCAGAAAGAGCCAATTCCGCTATGTGTTGGCAGAAATCCAGGACATGATGTGTCTTTACCCTCTGAATTTATTTTAAAGATTCAGATGTTAGTCTACGGCAGCCTTCCTCCAGCTGGCACCTTCCAGATATATTAGATTATGGTGTCCATCACTCTTACTGTCATGATCCTTGCTTAATTCATTTTGGGTGTATTAGCTGAAGAGTCTAACACATCAGAGGGTGTAGGTTTGGAGAAGATTTGTCTGGAGAGTTTGAAAGTCAGATTAGATGGACAAAACAGGAATTATTATAGATACTAGTTTTGTTAAAACAATAAAGGGAAGAGTCAGTAGTGAAGGTGTAGATGTCCAAAAGTATAATTCCATAAAAACATAGCAGCCCTATTAATAAAACAGGAACACAACATAAGTGACTGGATTTGCTTTTATAAAATACTAGTATGGAAGCCAAGTCTTTTATTTGCATAAGCAGCATTCTGTCTCAGCATTGGCAGCATCTGGCTGACCTTGTCGTGGCCTAGATGCTAAGCTGGATGAGTAGTACCAGGTAATATCAAGACTGCAGCCGACTGGGAAATAAAAAAAAAATTAGACATGGACTAAACATAGACTGGGAAATAAAAAAAAAATCCCAGAAGAACGTAGCAGGCATGGCTAACCATGCCTCATTCAAGGAGATGGGCGGGGATAAATTTAAATAATAAATAAATAAATAAACCACTTCTGTACTGTTTCAAGAGAACTGCATAGATGTGTCCATAAAATCATAGGGAGTAGAACTTGGTTCAGGGACCTCTCAATTTTTACATGGCTTTCAGAAGAATGTGAATAAGCAGTGTTACAGTATGTACAGCCACAGAATCTTGTTTCACATTAACTTTCCACTTTCACTGAACTTGGTAATAGGGTTCACACATCATGCCACCATGGTTTATTGAGTAAAGTACATCTGGCCAAGTCAAAATGGCGTGCTAGGCCCAAACCAAGGAAACCACATTATGCCTTAGTTCAATGTGTGATCCTGGCCTGTGCGATTTGGCTAGGTAGCTACAGATGAGACTACACCCTAAGTTACTTTGTTTTCCACTGTGTGAAAGTTTAGCAAAGTCCTTACATACATCCTTTAATTAAAACTTTTAGATATTTTATTTATTTTATTTCTCAAATTTTGTCACCGCCCATCTCCCTCAAAAGAGGGACTCTGGGTGGTTTACAATAAAGCTAAAAAGGATTAAAATACATAAAAACAAAGTATCTTACATAAAAATATCAATATAAAATAGAATTTTATAAAATATATATAGATATGCTGGTGAACTTCAGTTTTATTGGACTACAACTTGCACTATCCCCCAGTATTACCAATGGTTGTACCTCTATGATGTGAACATGCATAATATGTTATGATAGCATATGTTGTTATATAGCCCACTTTTTTTCCTGGTGCAACAGATGCAACTGAAAAATAATAATCAAATAATGCAATTATATTACTGTATATCAGTATAATAATAGTAGGGATAATGACCTTATGATGACAAGTTATAGTAACCTGATAAAAAAAATTAGAGCTCTTTCTTAAGTTGCCATCTGATGCTAAATGCCTCCACAGCTGGCATGGCAAATGGAGGACACTCCTTCAAAAGTCTAATGAGGTTTGCCTTAGGTTGACGTTAGTTCAGAACATAGCTGGCTGCATAAATAGATATTACATAGCTGTGGTTGTAATGAACGTTAACTTTGTAAATACAGGCAGAGGAGAGATTCAGACAGAAATTCCTTGTGGTGTGTCATAGAAAGCAGAAGGCACAGATAATTAACAGCATTTTGGAAACCTTCCCAAATCATCATGTACAACTTTTGACAAAAAAGAGTAAAAGATGGGAGGAAGCTAGTTTCTTACACAAACACAAAAATTCCTGGGCAGTCTAATGTTCTTCATCAAATTTTGCAAGGGCTGGGCTGTAGGGATCTTCAGTGCAGTTTCCATGGGCCCTAGAATAACCACTGGATACCAAAGCTAAAATAAATTTTGCTTTGCTGAAGTATTGCTGAAATCTTGTTAATTTTTTTGATCATGTAAGATTTTGGCTATTTTCCTGCCTTTTTGGCCATCAAATAAGATTGGGTAAAGGCATCTGGGGACAGAAAAGCTTGTCTTCTGCCTGTCCATTTTTCAACAAACATACAGCAATTTGTATCTTCTTTTTCTATCCATTTTTTCTTGGATACTAATATTTTCAGCATTCATTTCAGTTCTACCCCTCAATATGTGATTGTCACACCCATTCAAATCTCTAAAATATTTTCTAGCATTCCATTCCTTCCCTCACTTCAGATTCATCCCACAGCATTTAATCACCTTTATTTTTAATTACTTTCTGTAGGTTTCTTGTTTAGCCCTTTTTAGGCACTTCTAAAACAATTTTTCTAATTAAAGTCTGTATTTTCTCTTCCTGTTGTAAGTTTAACCATTCCTTGCTCTCCTTGATTATATTCTTATATTCTACTTTTCTTCTAGATAGACTTCTTTATCTACATTATTTGCATAATTCATTCTCTTATATTATCTTGTTCTCATTCACAGTTGCTTTGGCTTCAATGTTCCACCAAGCATCATTGTTGATTCTTGCAATTAACTCCATACACTTCTGTCACACTCCCTAATGAAACTCATTTCAGTCAGTTCCAAGCAACTTGTACATCCTCTTTTCTGATATCCACTTCCCATGGATTCAATTGGAAGTTTAATCTGTCTTCTAATACTTTTCCATATAGAACTTGTACTTTCTCTTCATGCAATTGCTTTACTTTCATTCTAATTTATTTCAATTCATTCCTTTTCTTCCATATCATTTGTTTCCCTCTAAGGTCAACTTTTGACCCTACCAAAAATGATCTATCTCACATTCAGAACCTATCATCCAGATATACTTCACTAATTCTTCCAGACTTTATAATAAACAATCAAATCAATCATGCTTTTAGTTTTATATGAATTCTTTTGCAATGTATACATATCAATGGACTTATGGTTAAACCATGAATTCATAATAAATAGACCATTTTCTAAGAAGATACTCATCAATCACCATTTTAATTCATTCCAGGGTCTCTGAATGGCTGACCCTTTTTCTTTATTCTCTCATCTTGATCCCACCCATCCATTCATGTCACCCAACATTATCACCATTCACTGGAGCATAACATGGCAACTGTTACCAATGTATCAATGTATACTTTTATATGCACCTTGATGACACCAATTCATACCTTCTGGCATACAGGTTAGAACTTTTGTTCATAATTATTTATTTATTTAGCGTATGGTATACATTGCCAGGGAGTCTACAATGTTTTTACACACGATAGATGTTCTGGCGCCAGCAGTTGCTAGTTGTTTGTTGCACTGGTGCACCACAAGAGGGCAAGCTAGCTTTGCATCAGCTGGCCAGCAGTGTTCCTAGGGAAGTTGGCTCATCCAGGCTTTTTTCTCCACCAATCCTCTGCCGATTGCATCCAGGCAGATCTAGTACCGGTTCCTGCTCCCCACATAGAGCGCTTCCAGCATTCCCCCCCCTCAAATGGGGTTACCTATTTATCTACTCGCAGATGGTATGCTTTCAAACTGCTAGGTGGGCAGGAGCTAGGGACGAAATTATGGGAGCTCACTTCCGTCACGCGGACCTGGGCTCGAACCATTGGAGTGTCGACCATTCAAACTCCAGCGTCATTAAGCCACTGCACCACTGCATCCCCTTTGTTCATAATTAAACCTACACTTTCCAAAAAAAACCCCTCGCTTCTCACCCCTATGGGTGGTATGTGTTTTCCTCAACCTCTGGTCCTCTACCAGAGGCTTTGGAGTTTGAGGGTTCTGCGCAGTATCTTAGCTGTTCCTAGCACTGCACTCTTCTGGACAGAGAGCTCTGACGTTGTTTCTGGGATCTGTTGGACCACTTTGGCCGTTACTTACACACACACACACACACACACACACACGCCAATTCAACTTCACAGTATTAATTCATTTTTATTATGGTCTGTTAGATTCTTAGTTTCACAGACTCACAGCATATCTATTTTTCAATCTTTCATTTCATTTGTTGTTATGCTCTTCACCATTTATTCCTCTTAGATTCCAAGTCTCAATCTTCTATATGCTATGATAATGACCAGATGCTCTCATAGTTCATTGACCTTCACCAAACATGTACAGTATACTAGATTACAAGCCTTAGTCACACCCATGGCACATAAGCCATTCTCTGCTAGTAGTAAGGGCAATCCTGATCAGTTCTGACTACTGTATTTTGGCCCATCTGCCACAAGAGCAATCGCAGCCCAGTTTTATCCCAAGCATCCTTACTCTATTCTGTGCAAATTAGGACCTCAAGATTCTAGAGATTATTTGTTGTTGTTCAGTCGTTCAGTCGTGTCCGACTCTTCGTGACCTCATGGACCATAGCACGCCAGGCCTTCCTGTCCTCCACTGTCTCTCGGAGTTTACTCAAATTCATGTTCATTACATCGGTGATGCTATCTAACCATCTCATCCTCTGCCGTCCCCTTCTCCTTTTGCCCTCAGTCTTTCCCAGCATCAGGGTCTTTTCCAGTGAGTCCTCTCTTCTCATTAGGTGGCCAAAGTATTTGAGCTTCAGCTTCAGCATCTGTCCTTCCAATGAGCAGTCAGGGTTGATTTCCTTTAGGATTGACTGGTTTGACCTCCTTGCAGTCCAAGGGACTCTCAAGAGTCTTCTCCAGCACCACAGCTCGAAAGCATCAATTCTTCGGCGCTCAGCCTTCCTTATGGTCCAACTCTCACAGCCATACATTGCTACTGGAAAAACCATAGCTTTAACTATACGGACCTTTGTCGGCAAGGTGATGTCTCTGCTTTTTAATATGCTGTCTAGGTTTGCCATAGCTTTCCTTCCAAGGAGCAAGCGTCTTTTAATTTCATGGCTGCAGTCACCGTCTGCGGTGATCTTGGAGCCCAAGAAAATAAAATAAAGTCACTGCTTCCATTTCTTCCCCTTCTATTTGCCAGGAAATGATGGGACCAGATGCCATGATCTGGGTTTTTTTAATGTTGAGTTTCAAGCCAGCTTTTGCACTCTCCTCTTTCACCCTCATCAAGAGGCTCTTTAGTTCCTCTTCACTTTCTGCCATTAGGGTGGTATCGTCTGCATATCTGAGGTTGTTGATATTTTTCCCGGCAATCTTAACTCCGGCTTGTGATTCATCCAGCCCGGCATTTCTCATGATGTACTCTGCATATAAGTTAAATAAGCAGGGTGATAATATACAGCCTTGTCGTACTCCTTTCCCAATTTTGAACCAGTCGGTTGTTCCATGTCCGGTTCTAACTGTTGCTTCTTGACCCACATACAGGTTTCTCAGGAGACAGGTAAGGTAGTCTGGTACTCCCATCTCTTTAAGAATTTGCCACAGTTTGTTGTGATCCACACAATCAAAGGCTTTAGCGTAGTCAATGAAGCAGAAGTAGATGTTTTTCTGGAACTCTCTTGCTTTTTCCATGATCCAGCGAATGTTGGCAATCTGATCTCTAGTTCCTCTGCCTCTTCGAAACCCAGCTTGCACTTCTGGTAGTTCTCGGTTCACATGCTGCTGAAGCCTAGCTTGTAGGATTTTGAGCATAACCTTGCTGGCATGTGAAATGAGCGCAATTGTACGGTAGTTTGAACATTCTTTGGCATTGCCTTTCTTTGGAATTGGAACGTAAACTGACCTTTTCCAATCCTGTGGCCACTGTTGAGTTTTCCAAATTTGTTGGCATATTGAGTGCAGCACTTTAACAGCATCATCTTTTAGGATTTTAAATAGCTCAGCTGGGATACTGTCTTCTCCGCTAGCTTTGTTGTTAGTAATGCTTCCTAAGGCCCACTTGACTTCACTCTCTAGGATGTCCGGCTCAAGGTCAGTGACCACACCATCGTATTTATCAGGGATATTAAGATCTTTCTTGTATAGTTCTTCTGTGTATTCTTGCCACCTCTTCTTAATCTCTTCTGCTTCTGTTAGGTCCCTGCCTTTTTTGTCCTTTATCATGCCCATCTTTGCACAAAACGTTCCCTTGATATCTCCGATTTTCTTGAAGAGATCTCTAGTCTTCCCCATTCTATTGTTTTCCTCGATTTCTTTGCATTGTTCATTTAAGAAGGCCTTCTTATCTCTCCTTGCTATTCTCTGGAATTCTGCATTCAGTTGTTTATATCTTTCCCTTTCTCCCTTGCCTTTTGCTTCCCTTCTTTCCTCAACTATTTGTAAAGCCTCATCAGTCAGCCACTTTGCTTTCTTGCATTTCTTTTTCTTTGGGATAGTTTTAGTTGCTGCCTCCTGTACAATGTTACGAACCTCCATCCATAGTTCTTCAGGCACTCTGTCTACCAGATCTAATCCTTTAAATCTATTCCTCACTTCCACTGTATATTCATAAGGGATATGATTTAGGTCATACCTGAGTGGTCTAGTGGTTTTCTCTACATTCTTCAATTTAAGCCTAAATTTTGCAACAAGAAGCTCATGATCTGAGCCACAGTCAGCTCCAGGTCTTGTTTTTGCTGATTGTATAGAGCTTCTCCATCTTTGGCTGCAAAGTATATAATCAATCTGATTTCGGTATTGACCATCTGGTGATGTCCATGTGTAGAGTCGTCTCTTGTGTTGTTGGAAAAGAGTGTTTGCTATGACCAGCGTGTTCTCTTGACAAAACTCTATTAGCCTTTGCCCTGCTTCATTTTGTACTCCGAGGCCGAACTTGCCTGTTATTCCGGTTATTTTTTTGACTTCCTACCTTAGCAATCCAGTCCCCTATGATGAAAAGGACATCTTTTTTGGGTGTTAGTTCTAGAAGGTGTTGTAGGTCTTCATAGAACCGGTCAACTTCAGCTTCTTTGGCATCAGTGGTTGGGGCATAGACTTGGATCACTGTGATGTTGAATGGTTTGCCTTGGATTCGAACTGAAAGCATTCTGTCGTTGTTGAGGTTGTACCCCAGTACTGCCTTTCCCACTCTTTTATTGACTATGAGAGCTACTCCATTTCTTCTAAGGGATTCTTGCCCACAGTAGTATATATAATGGTCTCCTGAATTAAATTCGCCCATTCCTGTCCATTTTAGTTCGCTGATTCCCAAGATGTCGATGTTCAATCTTGTCATCTCATGTTTGACCACATCCAGCTTACCTTGATTCATAGTTCTTACATTCCAGGTTCCTATGCAATATTGTTCTTTACAGCATCGGACTTTCCTTCCACTTCCAGACACATCCACAACTGAGCGTCCTTTCGGCTTTGGCCCAGCCGTTTCACACTTTCTGGAGCTACTCGGAATTGCCCTCCGCTCTTCCCCAGTAGCATTTTGGACACCTTCCGACCTGAGGGGCTCATCTTCCGGCGTCATATCTTTTAGCCTTTTGATACTGTCCATGGGTTTTCTTGGCAAGGATACTGGAGTGGTTTGCCATTCCCTCCTCCAGTGGACCACGTTTTGTCAGAACTCTCCATCATGACCTGTTCTTCTTGACCTGACTTCATTGAGTTATGCAAGCCCCTTCGCCACGACAAGGCAGTGATCCATGAAGGGGAGAGATTATTAGGACAGTCCTAATCTAGAGACCAAACCAACATATTATTGCCCACATCCCACCAACTAGGAGATATATGCAGGGGACTGATATATTCAGGATTGCTAAGAAAAAGACCATTTTTGGAATAATAAAAAAAAACCCTGAAACAATTAGTGTAGAATAGCAGAGAGCTGGAATAAAAAATGGCAAGTGTTGGGATTTTTGAGAGAATATTCAAAGCCCTCTGAAATCCCTTTTTGTATGTGAAGAATTTGCATCAATTTCAGCGTCATTTTAGTTCAAATGTGGTATAGTACACTGTTTTTAAACTTTCCCTGTGGGAATAGATTTGGAGCTAGTTTAAACAGTCTGGTTCAAAATCTGGAGAAGTCAGCTCTTGCTTTGTAATACATAAAAGGTAAAACGATCTCTCTGCTTTATAAAGAGCTTTTTGTTCAGGGCTCTCTCTCATCACCAACTATGACTGTAAGGAGCTGGGTCAATTGAACTAGGGGTTCCATGTGGGAAACCATTTGTTACTGTGTAAAGGACAAAGACAGATTCATACTTCAATTATTCTGGATTGGTTTGTTGGCTGGTCATGGGGACCTTGTCAAAGGTTGATGGAAAAATAATTACCAGCCCAGGAAGAAATATTTTGTGGAGAGCCATTATTTCCCCAGGGTGACACACACAGAGGCTACAGTGAGAGATAAAATAGTCACCAGACCTCCTGCAGGTGCTAACTTGCTTGGTTATTTTCTTGCTTTGATAACACAATGTCTCATACTGTGTGCTCAGCACAGTCCTGGAAAAAGTAGGTCTTTGCTCTGAATGTAATAATGCTCAGGAACAAAGAGAGTTGCCATATTCGGAGCCAGACCTTGAGTCCATGGATTAGTTTACTGGTGGGCAACTGGTAGCACTCTGTACTATATTGAAGTATATCTTCCAGGTTCCTTCTCTATTAGTCATGCTAGCTACATCTGCTGGGCTTTACAGCTCAACAATATCTGGAGTGCCCCAGGTGGCCCAGTACTGTTGACTTTGACTGGCCAGGGCTCTCCAAAGTTTTAACTGGTTTTTTTTTTCTGGTTTTATCTGGAGATGCTATGAATGGAGTCTGGAATCTTTGACATGTCTGATGTGCTCAGAACTGTTCCAAATATTTCCAGGCAGACTCTTTGCAATCTGATCTGAACAAAGTGGACCATGAGGCATGTATTTCTCCTGTTCTTCCATTATATAATCCTTTCTCCAGTGACCTATAGCCCTCCTGGCTTGCCACACTTTTATTACAAAGGAAGAATCATGGAAGTTGTGGGGACATTTTACCATTTGTTTTATTTTGTGTCAGTGGAGCTCACTTATCTTTATAATGGGATAGAATTGAGTGACCAAATTATGTAGTTTGCATCATTTGTGTGACAAATGTAGCACTAATATGTGTCAATTTCCCACACCATATGGAAAAGAAACAAAAAGCCAACCAAAACCCCATTGTTCAGAATATTTCATTCCTACCTCCAGGAAGTCAGTGAAATTTTAATATTGATGATTTTTCACCTGCCATTAGTGCAGAGCTCTGTGGGGATTGTTCCCACTTAGGCTAATGTTATTTGACATGTAATCTGGGCCACTTCCCATTTGTACTTTATGTGTGGTGGGCTTCTCCACATCAGAAGCTCTGTTCAAGACCTTGGCCATTATACTGAAACCAAAAATATTGTGGATCTGTCGGTCTCAATCATCAAAGCAGCTGAATTTCAGTGCACAGTAATAACTAAGGTGTTGGACGTGGGCAGAGGAGTCCTAGATTAAAGACTCCTTCAACCAGAGAGTTCTTAGAATGGCTTTGGGCCAGTCATTCTCCCTCCAGTGAACCTACTTCACAGGATTCTGGGGATAAAATTGAGTTCTCAGAGAAATGCAGTCAATCAGTCAACCCATCCATCCATCCATCCATCCATCCATCCATCCATCCATCCATCCATCCATCCCAACTGTAGTTAAAAAGCTTTTTCAAGCTTAAGCTCAAATGTATCTTCTTGGAAACCGAATCAGTTGCTTCTTGTTCTGTTCTGCAAAGATTCTCCCAGCCTTTTCTCATATAAATTGCTTTGCCTGCCAACATCCTCCATGAAATGTTACATCTCAAGTTGAACATTGTACTGTATTTTTCAGATTTGCTGAGAGTGTAGTATCTAGAGAAAGAAACCTTTGATCATGCTGGGTAGGAATTCTGAGAGTTGGAGTCCTAACAATCAGGAGACAATGAGCTGATGTCTCTGGTTGCCCCAAAGGATTTCAGTTGGGATATTCAAAGTATTTCTGTTAACAGGTAGCCAGGAATAATAATAAGAATTATTATTACCAAGCAGGCTGCATTGAAACCCAAAGAAGCAGCTTTTGCTGAAAATCAGTACTTGACCAATAGTCCATATATGAAACTTGGGAAGGAACAGGGCAAGATATTACTAGGCAGAGTTGAGTTTCATATTGGCTTACCTGGCTCCATTACGTGATGAGGGATCCTGTTTTGCTTGTGGTTACAGCATTCTCAGAACTGAAAGGCATCAGCTGTGGCTTCTGTTCGGTCTCCGTTCTTCTTTTTGCTTGTTTTTATACTCTTGCAGGAAACTCCAGGTGGAGATAAGCTTTTTGGCTGCTTCCTGTCATGTCTTACCACTAGGCTGCTTATCTCCTGGCCATTTTCATGTGAGCCCAAATATGTTATCCCTCCATTTAGATTATGAAGGTCTTTGCTTTGAACAAGCAACCAGTTGTGAGCACTTTGGCTCCAGAGCAAAATGTATTTTATTTTGTTTTTTTTTAATTCCCAAGGCCTCTTGCTTGGATGCTAAGTCTCCAACGCTGCTCAATATTTGCACATCCTTTCCCCATCTGTTCCCTTACTGCTGATTTCCCACATAGATCCTGCTACCTCCACCAGCAGGTATAATAGTGGATAAGATGGGTAAGACACCACCCAAACTGGTTGCAGACTATTGCCTTAGAAAACAAGGAGTTGGATGAAATGTTTTCGGTGGGCTTCATCCTGTTCCCTGCAGTTGTCTGCTCATTACTCCTCTGGTTCTAGGCCCAATATCAATCGCTAGGAAGAATGAAAGCTCCCTGGCTCTTGTCCTACATTATTCTCCATCTAAGCCAGTGTTTCTCAACCTTGGCAACTTTAAGATATGTGGACTTCAACCCCCAGAATTCCCCAGCCAGCATATGCTGGCTGGGGAATTCTGGGAGTTGAAGTCCACACATCTTAAAGTTGCCAAGGTTGAGAAACACTGATCTAAGCAATCCAACAGCAAAGGGAAGAGAAAATGCAGTAGCCAGGAATGATAATAATCAGAATGACCAGATAAGCTGCATTGAAACTCAAAGAAGCAGCTTTTCCTGAAACTTAGTTCTTGACCAACAGTACATATATGAGGCTTGAAAAGGGAACAGGGCAAGACATAGCTGTACATTATACTGTAGTGTATTCTACACTGTTGACACTAAACACAAGCCCTATTTAAAAAAGAAAAAACATGCAATTACAATTGCGATTCTTAAAATGTGTGCCAAGAGAATTACAAAGTTAGTTCTATTGCATTTAGCTGCATACTTGATAAACTCCAGATATCCACTCAATGAGGGGGCTGTTTGCGGAAAGTCTGCATGTTTTAGTCTTGCCTGTTTTTGATCTGCCTCTGCTGGAATGGGTGGCTTGACCTGCCTACTCTGAACCAAGAGTGGTTGTATCAGAAACAGCTGGCTCTGGGAAGCTGCAGAATTACCTTCTTTAAAAGGAGAAAGCCCATCATAGCACTGCCCGAGTGACTGTTCTAGATTTTCTCCTTTCAAAGAGGAAACATACTTGCATTCTGGATTGTTTCAAATCATGGAATTGTTCCCCCGCTGAGGAAAGCTTGTTATCTTTATCTGTAGCTTGAATCATGTCAACTGGATTTCTATTTTCTCAGTGGAAACGTTTCGCTCCTTATCCAAGAAGCTTCTTCAGTCTGAGCAAAGTTTGTAAGGGAATCCTTAAATATGTTTCTAGGGTGGCTGTGTGACCTTGCACCTGTGGCTAGGTCACGGTTATTTTGAGATGTTTATTTCTAAGTCCCTTTATCATCCAAAGGAGGATCGTTAAGATTACCTTGCTGTTGTTGAGATTGCGAAATGGTCTTAATCTTCCTAGGCACAGAAGACAAAGCAGGAAGGAAAATAGGGGAAAGATTCCTTCCTGCTTTGTCTTCTGTGCCTAGGAAGATTAAGACCATTTCACAATCTCAACAACAGCAAGGTAATCTTAATTATCCTCCTTTGGATGATAAAGGGACTTAGAAATAAACATCTCAAAATAACCATGACCTAGCCACAGGTGCAAGGTCACACAGCCACCCTAGAAACATATTTAAGGATGCCCTTACAAACTTTGCTCAGACTGAAGAAGCTTCTTGGATAAGGAGCGAAACGTTTCCACTGAGAAAATAGAAATCCAGTTGACATGATTCAAGCTATAGACAATTCCACCTGGATGACTGAGAACCTTCATCGACATCTTGTTACCTTTACATAAAATGAAGTAATCCATTCCATATTTTGCTTTCCAGAGGAAAGGTGCACCTCAGCTCATGATTCAATCTTAGAAACCATTTTCGCCCTGCTCAGGTTTTCACCTGAACATAAAAGTCTGGAACTGAGTAGAAAAAAGTCTGCATATGCTGGTCCTTCCCACTTATTTCTTTCATGCCCGCCCCCCTCCTTGCTGGTGGCTGTTTCCAGTCTCTTCCTATCAAGCAAAGATATTTGAAGGAAGGATCATATAGGAAAGCAAATGTTGGTGCAGCTTCCGATTTTGGGAAAGGGGCAGCAAGACAAGGATAGGGCTGGCAGGATGCGAGGATGAAAGGACAGTTCCACTTTCTCTCTGTGTGTGCCTCTTCTCTGCCCAGTTTTAGGCATACCAGGCAATAAACTGGGCTTGGGCAAAAGGTTATGAAGTCTATAAAAATGGCCAATGTACTGCACATCCCCAGTCATGTGCTGTACAGTGGTACACAGAGGGGAGGCTACTGACTCATAGAGGGAATGATGGAATCATTCCCATTGTGGGAGCAGCCCAACAAGTGACATATAATGATACAATAATCTATAGTATGTCCATTGTCCACAGTCTGTTCAAAGCATTTGGAAGAAATGTTATGTCATTGGTGTTAACATGAACAAAGTACTTCTCTTAAAGTCACTAAAGCAATCACATCCTTTGCAAAGCGTGTCCAGCTTCTTCAAAAGCTGTCTCCATTGAGATCACCAGTGAAATGATGTGGTTGCAGATGGCTGGGAATGGTTTTCAAAGCAGCTGCATGAGCCCTGCAAAAGAAGCAGTTGCTTTAATGATTCAAAGAGAGGTGGTTTATTTACAGACATGGGTGCTGCAAAATACCTCTTTGTTGTCTTGTATAGCTCTATTAAATTTAAACATACAGCTTCACAGCCACACATACACACACAGTCACAGTATTGCAGCTTCATTCGTATGCACACACATGCACACCTTTGCTTCAGCCCAATATATTAGGATGGTTTATTATAAGAATTATTGTGTAATTCTTCTGCTATGTAACTCACTCATCCTTCATTTTTTGTGCTTTCTTAACCTGGAAATAGAGTAAACCAGGCTGTTTGCCAGCTTGCTCCTGAGGTGAGGTTTGGTTACAGTAGACTTCCAGAAATGTTATTCATGGCACAGCTGCCCTGAACTATTTTTGGGGTTATCACTGCTTTTCCCAGTCCTACCAAAAGAAAGAAAAAAGAATGTAAGATGGGATCAAAACAAAATAGGCTTTAGAAGGAGACAATAATATGCACAAACCAATCTTCTGCATCAGGGGTCCTTTAGGCTATGTTATGGAAGGAACTGAATGATTGGAACAGTGTATGAGCCCACATTTAAACCTAAACCATATGATTTTGACTTGGTCTTGTAGCTCATCAGCCCATGCCTGGCATATATGAGATTGGTCTAATAAGATTTGTTTTGGGTACTGTGTCACTGTAATAATATAAAGGAAGTGTGCCATGAACCCATATGGTTGTTACATGGTTGTCCAATTTAGACAGATATTGCTGCTTAAGGCAGATATCACCTTTCCTCTTAGATCTTTATCCTATAAAGTTCATCATCCTGTGCATATGCAAGTGTGTTTTGAAAAAAATACATTAGTGCCAACCCCCGCTTATGTACGTATGTGACAGATTAAGGCCTGGGGTGACAGATTAAGATCCTTACCCAAGGACTGTACTCTTTCATTGGATTAAGCCACCTCGAATTTGCCATATATGCTGCTTTATACTGCAATATACTGCTTTTTCATGTATCACATAGTTTTACCCAGAGTACAAAACACTGGGAAGAATAATTTAGATATATCTTAATTGGCATGTTTTCTTTTCCCCCTTTATATATGTTGAATTCCTTTGGCTTCAACTGCTGCTCAGAATAGAACTGGGTTCACCCATCAACCCTTAGGGAGTCTTTAGTTCCCACTAAATAGAAATGGTCAATTTTCTTAACTGAAATCTGTATGCATTAAGCTTTCTGGGCTTAACTTTTTGGCTCAGACACAAATTTGAGTTGGAAACTTTGTAGAGGCATGAGTAGGACATTTCTGGTGTTGGGGAAGAGAGATGACTGACATGGAGAATATTGTATATGTACAAAAAGGGCCTTCAGTTAAACGGAGGAATTATACCCCAGTTTTTAGGAGTGTGGAAGTAGCATAATGTGACAAGGTATAAAATGACTAGGGACGAATGAGTGAAATCTTGTTTAGCTTGCAATGACTGGAGGTTTAAATCAATTTTATGGGCACTGGAGGAAATCTGCAAAATGAATTTGTGATGTTTATTCAGATTCGTTCATAATAAATAGCCTGCTTGTCTGAGGAGGATTTTTTTTAACCAAGTGACTGGGTATTTATCCCTTGAAAGAGATTAATTTAGTGCCCTACTTTTCTAAATAGCAATATCATTAATTGAGTAATAAGAGTTTGAAAAAAAACTTGTAAGGAAATGCATGTATGCTTGGAAAGAAATATTATAAAATCAAAGCAGCAGATACATATATAACATTGCCTGCCACTGGTTTTTCTCAATCTGATTTGGCTGAACTCAGTGGCTTGAGGGTGCTTGTTGTTGTTATTATTCATATTATTAGATTTATATCCTGCCTTTTTTTTTTCAAGAATTCAAGATTAGGTACATAACATCCTTTTTTTCAAATTTTCCCCAGAACAATGAACTTGTGATAATGCCTAGCCCAAAGTCACCAAATGAGTTTCTATTGGTGGGCTTGAACCTGGCTATCTCCAGTCCTAGTACAACTTAATCATGACATCATGTTCTACTTTATTTGCTTTTGATTAGCATGATATATGAACCTATCATTAATATACACACTGAGCCACTTTAGTTTGTTCAGCAAACTATGTCCAAAACAAATTCTGGCTCTAACATTTTTTCATACATCCCATAACTGGGTTTAACCTCAGCGTGTAGCAGCATGTCTGTATTGTTGCCATCAAATCTGCAGGAGTTGAGCTCAACTCGAAGGGGGCTTTATGACAAGAACAGTCCTGCTGAATCAGACCAACAGGTTCATAGTCTAGCATTTTGCTTCTCATATTGGCCAACCGGATGCAGGAGGTGGTGACTTACCCTCTTCCACTGCTGTTCTCCTGAAACTCTTTGGAGCAGTGATCTCTCCAGCCCAAAGGTAAGGTTGAGTCTTCAGGACTAATACGCATAGAGAGACTGCCCTCCAAGAAGTTACCCAGTCCCTGTTTAAAGCCATCCACAGGTTAATTATATGCTGCACGTTTATTCATGGCTCCTCAGCCTCTGGGGACCAATAACCGCATGTGGAATTTTGTAGCGTGTGATGGGCACTATCACAAAACAGCTGCAGTGCTCAACCTGTGGGCTTGTGCAAGCAAAGGAAGAGCAAGTTTAAATGGAGAAACATGCACTCTCCCTTGGCCATGTGAGAAACCCTGTTTCCTCTATGTCTTTGTGTGTAACTGGGAGTCAATTTAAATGTCTATAATTATGTTCTCTCTTTGCCTGGGGAAGTAGGAACAAGTGTTGTCAGAAAGCTAAATCCACAGCCTTCCTTTGTGTAGGTAAAGAGAGGAAGTTTTAAAAAGAGGCTGTACAAGCCTGCTTGTAACAACCTTTGTCTCAGTTTAACTGCTTGAAAGTAAGGTAAGCCTCGTTTATGGCTTAGAATTATATGTATGCCAAGCCAATTGTGGTTTATTTAGGGCTACAATATCTGGACTGCAAAATCCAGATGACTACTAGATGGCAGAAGAGGAATACCAAGTACTCGTCAACTCTTTGTTGTCTTTTAGTTCATTCAAAGTATCTTAATAAAGGAAACTGTGGGTGAACATGAAGGGTTAAATTGTATTCTATGTTCTTTCTAAATTAAAGGATCACTTCTTGATTTCCAAAGGGAAAGTCATTTAGGCCCAAAACTGCCTAAAAGTTACATCTTCTGATGGGGATATTCTCTACTACTTCCTCAAGTGTACAAGATTATATTTATTTATCAGTGAGGCAATGTAACTATCGATGTGCTAAGAGGCCCTTTCTCTAGCATGAGTCTGGGACTGAGTTTTTACATTGTGAAATTTCAGGTGACTTCAAAATGAAATGTTGATATTTTGGCTCAAAACAAAGGAATAAACAGCAAATCATTGCTGAGTGATATAAAGTGCAGATTTTGTGTATTCAAATTTTCTGGACTGTAATATAGATGGTGCTTGGAAAAAATGAAGGCCGTTGAAAAAATGGCTGGCAAAAGAGAAGATGACTAAATTCTGTTACTGATGACTCAAGCATGAGCTCACTCTCAGCAGCAGTCCTGGCAAAATGATGTCCATTGAGTGATAAAGAATTGGAACTCTACTGAACATCTGTATAGTCCCAATAACCCTTTGTGAAGTTCTTTTTAAAATAATAAATCATCATTTGAATATTTGAAAAGAACTGACTTGGTTTACTTATATGTACCCAGATGGCACTTGTGTGTCAAATCTTTTCAGTATTTTATGATGCAGTTTGACTTCAAACATGTGTACATGTGCAACAATGTAAAAAATGCACCAGAACTGATTATATTAGGGAAAATGGTTTGTGAATAGAGTGTACAAAAATGCATGACTTAGAAGAAAAAGAGATTTTTCTGTCAGACTTTCGTTTTGCTGAATTTGCAAACAGAAATGAAAACCATCTGAATTAAACATGTGATGGGTAAAATAAGAAGTCGAGTGATCACAAAACTGAGAGGTATTTATCTCTTGTCATTAAAACAGAGACTGGAATAAAAGGAGCTGAGCAAAGATAGAACTTAAGACATAGAACTTAAGAAGGATCTTACAGGATCAGACCAAAAGTCCAGGTAGTTCAGAATTCTGTTTCATGGTGGCCAGGCAGATGCATCCAAGCTCACAAACTGAAGGTGTTAGAAATGGAGACAACCCCTCCCCCCTTTAAAAATAATATATACCATTCTAAGGATAAATAATATTTACATCTAGGTACATCTAGACCACCTTCCTTTTTATTAGCTCCCAGACAGAGAGGTAAAGATGTTATGTCATACCCCCATTTTATGAGGTTTTACATGACTTCTGCATTCACTTTTGGAGTGGGGGACGGGCTTCTTTATTTTTAAAGTGTATATCCTCTGTGGTGTTTTTACTTATATTGGCCACCAGGAGGCAGTTCATGACCAGTTTCATTCTATTTGAAATACTAGGTTAAATTGGTCTCCCAGTAAGATTCCTCCTGCCTCCAGACATTAGGCAGGAATTATATTTAATTATTATAATTATATTATACCTGAGGGACCATCTCGTCCCGACAACATCGGCCCGCCCCACCCGTGCATGCAGAGAGGGCATGCTTCGGACTTCCTCAACAAGAGAATTCCATCTATCGGGGTCCAGGAGGCGTGCCTTCTCTGCGATAGCGCCCGCCTTATGGAATATCTTGCCCCCGGTGACTGGCCCCCTCCCTCCTGGCCTTTTGGAAGGCCCTTAAGACCTGGCTCTGCCACCTGGCCTGGGACGACGGAGGTGGTAGTGCCTCCTGGGGTTGGCTGGCCCTGTAGCTCCACGATCTATTCTGCGGTTCCTAATCCATCTTGGATTTTATTTTATTTATTTTATGCTTGTTGTGTTTTTAGATATTTTGTATAGTTTTAAATTTTTATTTATTGTAACCCGCCCAGAGTCCCTTGTGTGGGAGATGGGTGGGGAATAAATTTGAAAAATAAATAAATAAATAAATATGACAAAGCTGTGGAAAGAGGTAGCTTATGCATGCCACACTCCCTTTTCAAAACAGAAGGAATATAGTTGTTGTTCGACAATACATAGTTGTTGTTCGACAATACATAGAAGGAATATACTATTTATTTTTTAGTATAGTCCAGCCTTTCTCAACCTTTTGACCCTGGAGGAACCCTTGAAATATTTTCCAGGCCTCGGAGAACCCCTGCACATTCAGGCTCAAATGTAGGCCAGAAGTTAAAAAAATTATTATATTCGTTTCATGTGTAGGCCTGTATATATGCATTAACAGTGTTCTTAAACTGAAAATAAAGAATGAAACTTACCTCTTTAATGTGAAGTTGTCCGAATTTGAAATAATTTTTTTAATAAATCGTGATCTCCCAGGGATCTCGCGGAGCCCTAGGGCTCCTCCGTCCACAGAACCCTGGTTGAGAAACCTTGGTGTAGTCACATAGTATCCACCGTATCCACTGCTCTCTTGTAGAGTCTCCATCCACTGTTCACTAAGTGGGAACAAAGTACTGCAATGTCCTCTGGTGGATAGATCAAATACTGTTACACCTTTAGCATTTTGGACATGTCTGGCTCATTAGAAAATTTTAAAATCATGACTTTTCACCACTCCCACCCTGTAAGCTTTTTCAGTCTCCAGGTTATGGAAATCTATTTCTATAATGGCAGTAATTGTTAAGGCTTCTCTGGACAAAATGCTGGGAAAAGTTACTGAAATTGTGGAACCTCTGAAGGCCCAAGGCTGCTTTCTTTAAAATCAGATTGCATGTTCATAGCACTTAGATCTCAAAAAGAGTTGCTGAAAAAATATAATAATCTGCGCTAAGCTGGTGGTTTTCATTGCAGTTATTGCTATGGGAATTTGGGTTCCATCCAGGCCAACGGACCTTCTGAACTGTCAGTTCTGTCCTTGCAGCATGGTCTTCAGGCACTCGGAGTCTGATCATGGGAGGGAGATGCCCATTCCTGTATCCTATTTCCTCCCATAATTAGAATGTTGAACACTTGAAATGAACATACTAATTTTTTCTTTAGATATCTCAAGTAATTACTGTTAAAGCTATGAGATGCCATTGAAATCAAGTGCCGGTCTCCCTAAATATACAGTACTACTGGGCCAAACAGGCAGGCGTTTCCAGCATTACCAAGATACTGAGAAATTTATCCTGATCAGTTGAAGTCAGAATATTGGGAAGAATGTGATCCTTGGGACCTTTTCATCAATCTCCTTCACATTAATATCCAGAGGTTCTTATTATTTCCTTTTCAGAATTCCAAATCCAGTAACATTGGCCACGTTGACCAGAGTCTGTGCCCTTATATTACTACACTCGCTATTGCTGCACTTCTTATTCTCCTTAAATCAGTTGGGGTCTTCCACATTTAGAAGTCACCACATCAAAAGGGGCACGGTAGCTCAGCAGGTTAAACCGCTGAGCCGGAAGACTGCCTGTAAAGATCTGATGGTCGGCAGTTCTAATCCCCGCGTGGCGAGATGAGCTCTCGTCATTTACCCCAGCTTCTGCCAACCCAGCAATTCGAAAGCTAAGGTGAGTAGATAAATGGGTACCACGTTAAAGTGGGAGAATTTGCCGGCGTCCAGTTATCGGGGGTCGCCCTCAGAGCGAAGGAAGATCCCGGGAATCCCGGAAAATGGCGGCGGAGGACGACGGAGCCCGATCGGCGAACATCCAGGACGTCAGCAGCCGACTCAGAAGCAAGGCATGCTGGGACATGTAGTCCAATGCCTACGGAAGAAGAGTCGGTTCCCCTACCTCCTTCCTGAGCACGCGGTTAAATGATATGTATATGAATTGTTAAATATATATTGAAAATGCTGTAAGCCGCCTAGAGTCCCCCAATAGGGAGGGGATAGTAAAGGTAAAGGTTCCCCCCGCACATTTGTGCAGTCGTGTCCGACTCTAGGGGCCGGTGCTCATCTCCGTTTGTTAGCCAAAGAGCCAGCGTTGTCCGAAGACGCTTCCGCAGTCATGTGGCCGCATGACACGCGCGGAACGCTGTTACCTACCCACCGAAGTGGTACCTATTCATCTACTTGCATTTGCATGCTTTCGAATTGCTAGGTTGGCAAGAGCTGGAGCTAGTGCAGGAGCTCACTCCGCACACAGGGCTAGGGATTCGAACCTCCGAACTTGCAATCTTCCGATCAACAAGCCTGGCGTCTTACCCGCTGAGCCACCACGCCCCTAGGGAGGGGATAGGCGGGGTATAAACATGATAAATAAATAAATAAATAAAAGATATGCTTCTGATTAGACATCTTGCTTTGAGTTATTCAGAAGGATCTGCTCCTGCTCATATTCCTTCTTTAATTTTCCCTGTGGTTTATGTCAACTTGGTTAGTGTGATTAAAAATACCCTGAATATGACTAGAGATGGATGAAATTGTCAGTTTGGAATCTGGTCAATTGCTCATTTTCCCAATGTTTTAAGTTGTGAGAATATGGTGGCCTGTTGAACTCCCTGAATAAGCTATATGTATACAATATATGAGAGCCAGTTTGGTGTAGTGGTTATGTTGCCTTGAAACTCAGGCACCTGAGTTTGGCGTGGATCTAAAGACCTATTCCCTGAATTTGGGAGAGAAACAACTTAACCTTTGCTAAGGTGGCTTTCTGCCTACCAGAAAACACGAATCACAAAGTATTTCAGGCAAAAGCAAAAAGCGTTTATTAAGGGGGGGGTTTTTCAAATCCTTTTATAGGGTACAGAAACAAATGATACATACATTCAGTATATGTGATGCATCATAAAGCAAGTAATCAAACAATAAAAGACACTGATTACATGTGAGAATTGAACAATAGAAAACATTGATTCTAGATAACATTCCACAAATGGCAAATTTACAAGTTAAATCAATCCCTTTCCCAGTGGGGTTTGTATCTATTAAAACTGGCAAGTGTATTCAAGGACTTTCAGAATACGCTCCCTATTGTTTAGTTGCTGAAAAGGCAAGTTATCACATACCAGAAGAAATGGCCGTGGCCCAGAAGAAAAACATGTTTTCCTATAGTTAGAAAAGAGGCCTAGACTGCCATGTTAGAAATGCCAATATCACCTTTCCTTAAAAGCTAATGATGAAGCCTAAAAATTCCAGGTAACAGTTAAGGCACCAGGCTAGAAACCGGGAGACTGTGAGTTCTAGTTTGCCTTAGGCACAAAGCCAGCTGGGTGACCTTGGGCCAGTCACTTTCTCTCAGCCCTAGGAAGGTAGCAATGGCAAACCACTTCTGAAAACCTTGCCAAGGAAACTGTAGGGACTTGTCCAAGCAGTCTCTGAGAATCAGACATGATTGAACAGATTAAAAATAAATACAATATATGGTTAATGTGACCATGGATATTGTTGTGGTTAGGCAAAGAACAACACTGAGCCCCAGAGATAAGCTCTAGATCTTTATTCTGTACCTTACACAGAATCTTGCCAAACTAAGTAACACTGAACAGTTCACTGGGAAAAAACCCCAGGCAGGCTAAGGCGGGTCCGGCCTGATCCTCTTGGATGGTTGCCCAAGGACTTCCAGGCTGTGAAAGCGCTTCTCACCCTGGAAGGCGCCCCCTCCTTCCTCTCCCACGATCTCCATCACAGATATCCTATTTACCCACTTTTTTGGGTTATGCGGTACACAGAACCATAAACTAACCACCCAGGCTTGGCTTGCACAAGATACTAGACTAAGATGTATGGTTTGGCATGTTGTACAAAACAGTAATAGAGAGAGGGGTTTGGGAAAAGGAATGTTCTACTTCAATAAATTATTTTGGCTTATACACTGAAATGAAGTTCATTAAAGTGCCAGTTGAGCTCTGCATCAGAAAGCCACAATGTTCTCTTGTTTTGCTAGATGATGAGGAATTTTAATATAATATGGCAGGAGGAATACCACTAAACCACCACATTGGGATGACTGCCTTTACATTAAGAATACTTTCAAGCAGTAACTTGGTATTTCTAATACCAACATTTACAAAACTGCTAAAATTACATGGACACTTGCATTATGTTCCCAAAAGAATTGAAACACTGCTCTAGACTCTTAGAACTCTTTATAATCCAGAGCAAACTTACTTAAGAGTAAGAGCTACACTCTTTGTAGCTTACCACTGAGTAACCATCTTTAGGATGATGATATTTTACTTTCAGACCACGCTATCTACAGTATATTGGGATTTCAAGCTAGGCAGCTAACCTTCAGAAAAGATATTTGAACAGCTGGATGCAAAAGTAATGTTGTAGAATGTAATCGGATTTTTAAAATAATATATCAAAGGATTCTGGTAGTGCCTGTTCTGATTAACACATTTTAATAAAAGGCATAATTAATTCCACCATTGAGTGAGAGGTTGTTGAACTCACGTACCTCCGTACATCAAAAAGTTTCAGGCAATCTCAGAAGATCTCGACAAATACAATGGGTTTTTAACACATTATAATTATTAATTGGTAAGGTACTGGTAACCTGTCTCACATGTTCTAAGATAGAACAATGTGGGATAGACAGTACCATTACCGGATGGATTCGCAGTTGGCTGACCAACCGCACTCAACATGTGGTCCTTAATGGAACTACATCTATGTGGAGGGAAGTATGCAGTGGGGTACCTCAAGGTTCTGTCTTGGGCCCAGTGCTCTTCAACATCATACATGACCTTGATGGGATTGAAGGGGCACTCATGAAATTTGCGGATGACACAAAGCTGGGGGGGGGGGAATTGCTAACACTTTGGAAGATAGACTCAAGATTCTGAAGGATCTTGACAGACTTGAGCATTGGGCCCTATCCATCAAGATGAAGTTGAACGGTGGGAAATGTAAGGTCCTAAGCTAAAGGAACTAAGTACAGTATATTTAGCTTAACGAAAAGAAGACTGAGGGGAGACATGATGGCAGTCTTCCAATACTTGAAGGGCTGCCACAGGGAAGAGGGCATTGATTTATTCTCCATAGCACCTGAGGGTAGGACAAGAAGCAATGGGGGAAGTTCATCAGAGGGAGATCCAACCTGGAAATGAGGTATTGCCTGACATTACTATTAAGCAGTGGAACAGCTTGCCTCCTGGAGTTGTGGGTGCGCCATCGCTGGAGGTTTTCAAGAAAATATTAGACAACCATTTGTCTGAGATGGTATGAGGATTCCTGCCTTGGGCTTAGGCAGGAGGTTGGACTAGAAGACCTCCAAAGTCCCTTCCAACCCTATGATTCTTTGATTCTATGTAACCTGCATCTGCATAGCCACTCTGTCTTCCCCTCCCCCCCTGAATTATTCAATTTAATACTACATCAGTCTAACCACTCTATGCATTGGAAGAAGTGACCCGTGGTTTACAAAAGTGTATGCCTTTTAAGAAAATGTATTAGTTGGAAATGGTTCTACTGAACTCCTCCTGATTTTTGCTACCATTCATTAGCATAGAGATCCAGCTTGGTGTAGTGGTTAAGGCATTAAGCTAGAAACCGGGAGACTATGAGTTTTAGTCCCACCTTAGGTACAAAGCCAACTGGGTGACCTTGGGCCAGTCCCTCTTTCTCAGCCCTAGGAAGCAGGCAATGACAAACCACTTCTGAAATCTTGCCTAGATCAGGGACTAGTCCAGGCAGTTTCCAGGAGTCAACACTGATTGAAGGCACACACACACACACACACACACACACAAAATTAGCATGACTCTACTACAATGTCAGATATTTTTGTGAGAGAAGATGCTATGAAAATCTGGTTAAATAAACAGATAAATTCTCTTTTTGCACTTTAGACTTCTTCCTGAGATCCTGTCATCTTGAAAGTAAATGATGAAGCTGCTGTATATTGTACCTTTTCTTATGCTTGCCTTCACCATGATGGAAGCCACTCCCAAACTCTTAGGTAAGTACCAGCTAAAATTTATGGTTTTTAAATCAAACCTGAATTAAAACTTGAAACAAAGCTAAAAACAGGTTGATATGTCAAGAGTCCAACATCAAGGTAGATAGATTCAATTCTGATGCTGATGGCTGTACTGTTAGAAGACCTGAAGGGCCAGGTTGGGGACAGATGGTCTGTCTCTGTCGTTGCCAAGAATTGACACCAGCTTGATGGCACATAGTCAATGTAGACAGTATATTTTGTGGGTTAATGAGATGACATAGTTACATCATTTCTTCTGATATTCAAAAACCAAATAAATATGCATTGGCTTTTAATTGGTCGCTTTTAGTAAGACTCAGTGTTCAGTAGCATTGCATTCAACTTACAATCAAAATAAACCTGACTAAAAAGCATTTATTTTACAGATAATCATCCGTTTAAGAGTAAAGATTCTTTATCATTTACCTTCCTATCAAAAACTTATAATTCAAATGTATCTCAGAATGTATAATCTGAATTTGAATCTGAATCACCAGAAAATGCTTGGGCTGCTTGAATTTGAACTAGGCCATATTCCTCATTCTCCTTTCTTGTGGGTTGGTGGTGGGTTTTTATTTTTGGCATAATATGCAGCAACATAGTGCTGTAGTGTGTATACTTTATAGGAAGTCACAACCAGTGAAGGCTTTTCTCAAAAGTCTAGCATCTATACTGTGTCTACCCTATCTGGGTAGAGATTCACTGAAGTCCCATATGCCACTTCTGAAACTTTATGGTAGAAATCAGAGAAGTATTTTAAATAAATAAATTGAGGTGGTGGAAGAATTGCAAATTAAAAGTGTAGCCCAGTGCAAGTTTAATCTGGGTGTTTAAGTTAGACTAACTTCCATGTAAATATACTGTGGAATTTGCAAAATAATTAGTGAAAACATTTGGAAAAAGGGCCATTGAATAAAACAGCTGACCTTGAATTAGCAGGTCAATTTCATGCCTTTTGGATCAAATCATCCTTTCTGATCAGTCCTAATCATTTATATATGTAATTTAAAAATTGTCTTAGATGTGGGTTAAAATGTAAGGTATGAGGCAGTTCTAAAATGCTAATGTCTAATAGTGTCCTTTTTTTTTTTTGCTAGACTGTATGCAAGCAAAAACAAAAAAAGTAGTACTCCTACATTTTTCTCAATCTTTTTTCAATGAATAATAGTAACTTTGCCGTCAAGATATACTAACATCAGGAAAGGAAATCTGGCACCTCATAATGATTTGGAGTAGAACTCCCATTGCTACTGGCTGTTGGCCTTGTTGAGTGTTGATAGCAACTGAAGTCTAAATACATGTTGCGCATTAAATTGCCTGCTCTTTTCGTAAATATTTTCTTTTCATGTTCATTTGTACAATCCGTAGGGAGCATTGATCACTACTTCCTGCCACAATTGATTGGCAAGTGAAAAATAATCCTCCAGGTGGCTGCTCTTAAGCCAGATTTCCCTATGGCAGGCACCTTCGGTTGAAACTATTGGAATTCCTAAGCAGCTTGGCTGAAGTCTAAAGGGCATTTTGTCCAGTAATTTTGGGAGTTACAACCCCAAAATATTTTGGGGGTGCCAGGATGCAAAATGTGGCATGAGACTGGTGAAATATTGATGATGGAAGTTTGTTTGGTTCCCCTCTCTTGATATCAAGTTAAGATGTTTCCATTTGGGCAGTGTTTATCTATCAAATGGAGGAATATATTGTACTGAGTGTTACTTTTCTTTTACAAGTATTTTACCTGGAGTGACAAGTCTATAATTTTGTTTTGGAAGTGTGTACAACTTACTGTATGTGTGTGTGTGTGTGTGTGTTTGTGTACTTGTACATATATTCGTGTACACTTGTGCCACAGATCATTCATGTTCTTGAAGTGATACACTGGAAAAGCTGAAATATTGTCTTAATTAATAAAGAAGGGAATACCTTTGTCAAGGTATAAATGATGATTAAACCAGCTTTATCTTTTTTCCTCCTTCAGCAACTAAATGTAAGACTGGTACATTGGACATTGTCTTTGTGATTGACAGCTCACGTAGTGTCCGTCCCTTTGAGTTTGAGACCATGCGGCGCTTCATGATTGACATCATCCATAACTTGGATATAGGGCCTAATACCACCCGGGTTGGGGTGATTCAATACTCTAGCCAAGTCCAGAATGTCTTCTCTCTCAAGTCCTTCTTTACCCGGGCTGAAATGGAGAAGGCTATCCATAGCATTGTCCCCTTGGCTCAAGGCACAATGACAGGCTTGGCTATCCAATATGCCATGAATGTGGCCTTTACCATACAGGAGGGGGCCCGGCCACTTCACAGGAAGATTCCCCGTGTGGCCGTGATTGTAACTGATGGACGGCCCCAGGACCGTGTGACTGAGGTGGCTGCTCAGGCACGAGCAGCTGGCATTGAGATCTATGCTGTGGGTGTGCAGCGAGCAGACAAGAACTCTTTGAGGGCCATGGCTTCTCCCCCACTGGAGGAACATGTGTTCTTGGTGGAGTCCTTTGATCTCATCCAACAGTTTGGCAAGCAGTTCCAGGACAAGTTATGTGGTGAGTAATGGGATAAAGCTTGTTTTGAGACTGATTTTACCCTTCTCATTTTCCCTCTACATACTTACTATGGGTGGGCAAACCTTTTAATTTTGAATGTGAAACATTATGAAATTTCAAATCTCAAGTGTTAAACTCCTGTTTCAAGTATGAGTCAGTCTATTTTGAGCATTTTGGAAATATTTTGAGCTGGAAACAGCTGGGTTTCAAATATGAAACACTGTTCCCAGCTTGAAACATTCCCTAAATGCTCAAAACAGCCTGTTTCACACTCAGAAGTGAAGATTTATGAAGGTTTTCACTCAAAACTGTTCAAAAGTAAGACATGTCATACAACTCTAAAAGTTATTTACAGACCCTTTTGAGGTGATTTGGTTCTGAAAAGTGGCATATGCATTGATTAAATATATATATATATATATATATATATATATATATATATATATATATATATATTTATTTCTAATTCTATTCCCCCTCTCAAAAATCCACTTTTTCATTAAGGCTATGTTCAGCAGCCATTCTTGGTTCCAAATAACTTATTCAGGAAGTATGTATATGAGTACCAATGGAAGAGAAAAATGCCAGAAGACCAGAACACCTCCTTGCCAGCAATCAACAACCAGATAGGCAAAAATTAACACCAAGATTAGCACCAGAGGAGCAATCAAACAACACAATAGACCCTAATCAAGGAACTATTAACTCAGTCAATCAACTAAGCAGCAAACAACAACCCAATCAAGGAACTACCAAGGAGAGTACAACACCCCCACCAGCACAGGCAGGACAAGCCAGGGTATATAAACAGAGAGCAAGTCCCACTCCCTTTTCACACTGAAGATGTTGCCTAGCCTGGCAATGAAACGTCTGCAATAAAACAACAAGGCTCAGAGAGCACCATGGACTCCACATGGATATGAGTATCTGAGAGGCGGGGGGGTGGGGGTGGAGGGGGGTTCTGCGATTGCTATTTTTGTGTTGTTGTTGCTTCATTCACTCTACTCCTACTACTCCATATGCATGTAGCCCTTTAAATGCTCTCTGTTATTTTATAAATATTAATTAACGATCATTTTATTAGTCTGTCTGCAGGATGATAGTCTCCATGTGGGTTGTGCAGAATGACCTGCAGAGGAGCCAAACTAAAGCTAAGTAAATCACCTGAGCACATCCCAGCCCATTCCTTCCTTTGACTTCCTCTCTTTTTTGCCTGAGGAGTCTCTATTTCCATTGTAGCATCTCCACCCACTTGCATTCGAGCTGTTTGTTACAGTGTACTTCATAGAATCATAGGATTGGAATGGACCTGGAGGTCATCTAATCCAGTCCCCTGCCCAGTGCAGGAATCCTCATACCATCCCAGCCAAAAGTCTGTCCAAACTTTTCTTGAAAACCACCAGTGACGGAACACCCATGACTTCAGGAGGCAGACTGTTCCACTGCTTAGTAGCTCTCACAGACAGGAAATTCCTTCTTATTTCAGATTTGGATCTCTGTTAGATTTCCATCCAGTTGGTTTTTGTCCTACTCTTTGGCACTAGGGAGCAAAAATCCATATCTTCATCTCTTTGATAGTCCTTCAAGTATTAGAAGACTGCTGTCGTGTCTCCCTTTTAGCCTTTTCTTCTTTGGGCTCTTTCCAATTCCTCAGCATTCTTCTTGCAGTGAGTGGAACTGGACACGGTATCCCAAATGTGGTCTGACCAGTGCAGCACTTCTTTCTTGCTCAAAGTCTTTGGAATAGCAATCTTTTTGTTGTTGTTGTTGTTGTTGTTGTTGTTTTGTTTCCCACATCACCACTGACACTGTGCCAAGATATAGGGCAGATTGCAGTGGCAAATGAAACTCTGGAGTAAGATGTGATGGAGCATTAAGTTGAAGAAGTGCATTTGACTCCCCCCCCCCAATTTTATCCCAGCAAATGTTTGCTGGGTTGTTTATAAATCAATAGACAATTCAAAGGGAGGAGGAAGCTGTATAGACCTGACACCCAACAGCTGCCTTCCTACTTGCATCCATTTAGCAGGAAGGCCTGACAAAATCTACTGGAAGCACCTTAGCACCCAGCTCCATAATTGGATTTTCTGTTCCTTTTCAGCTGAACATAGGAAAATCCTCCTTTAAGACTTTCTAGTTGATTTGACAAAGGTTGGGGGCCAATGAGGAAGTAGATGTTGGAGGTTGAATGGGTGGGATGGGAGTGAAGGAGTTGGAGAAAAAATATGGAATTTTGCTTTTATATATGATCACAGCTGCAAGACTTTTATATGCACAGTGATGGAAAGATCCACAGACACCTACGGTTGAAGAATGGATTGTTAAATTAATGGATCTGGCCCAAATGTCTAAACCAAAGCTTTCCAAACTGCGTGTCGCGACACAAAAGTGTGTCGCCACACACAGTCTGGTGTGTCGCCACACAACCCGGAAGTGCTGATGATCATCAGCGCTTCCGGGTTTTCCCGCGGCGACACACCAACGGCGGCGCTCAAAAACCTGAAAGCGGCAGCAGCTGTTTTTTTAAAAAAGAATGGGTAGGATGGGAGTCTATTCTTCTTCTCGCTGCACCTGTTCTTTGAAAGTGTGATAACTAACTTCTGTAGGGGTCTTGTGGGTTTCATAGATACCAGCCAGCCAGTGCTATTCACAAGTGGCTTCTGCTGCAACACTATAGGATCTTTTCTATTCAAATTTCCACCTAAAGAGAAAGATATTTAGACTGAGCTACATGCTTCTGAATGAACTCTACTGCTTTAACAACGTTACCGTTTCCAGCACATCTTTCCTTCTCAATATACAAACTTACATCTTCCAGGTGTTGATATGTGCACAGAACGTGATCATGGCTGCCAGCATACATGTGTCAGTATCCCAAGCTCCTTTTATTGCCAGTGTAAACCAGGATACAAACTCAATGCAGATGGAAAAACATGCTCAAGTAAGAGTTTATTTAACTGAGGGGTGAAATTTTGAAACCATGTTGTGAGCACTCATAAAATACAGTAGCTGTTTTTCTGGACAGAGGGAAAAACATTTAACCACACTTCTGCTATTTGGTTGCCATTTTTATTTTGTAATAATGCCTGTGGGACCCATTGTTTCTGGGGTTGGTACTTTGCAGCATGCTAACTTATCTTTCGCATTTTTATTTTTAAAAAATCTAGTACATCAAGTGATTTAGTAAAGGTAAAGGTTTTCCCCTGCACAGTCGTGTCCGACTCTAGGGGGCGGTGCTCATCTCCGTTTCTTAGCCAAAGAGCCAGCACTGTCCGAAGACGCTTCCGCTGTCATGTGGCCGGCATGACAGGCACGGAACACTGTTACCATCCCACCAGACTGAGAGCCAGTTTGGTCTAGTGGTTAAGGTGTGGGCTAGAAACCAGGAGACTGAGAGTTCTAGTCCCGCCTTAGGCATGAAAGCTGGCTGGGTGACCTTGGGCCAGTCCCGCTCTCTCAGCCCAACTCACTTCACAGTGTTGCCGTTGTGGGGAAAATAGGAGGAGGAAGGAGTATTAGGTATGTTTGCCACCTTGAGTTATTTATAAAAATAATAAAAGTGGGATAAAAAATAAATAAATAAATAAATAAATAAATAAATAAATAAATAAATAGTGGTACCTATTTACCAACTTGCATTTGCATGCTTTTGAATTGCTAGGCTGGCGAGAGCTGGGGCTAGTGCAGGAGATCACTCTATCACTCGGCGCTCAGGTCTCGAACCGCCAACCTTCCGATCGACAAGCCTGGCATCTTAACCACTGAGGACAAGGTGGATGATCACTGATGCAAATGTGGATCTGTTGAGGATCCCAGAAGGGATGGATGGATGGATGGACGGACAGACAGACTCACATATAATTAATAGTTATTGATTATGTATTAGTTATGGCACCCAACAGAGTGTTCATAGGAATAGTGCTCATGTATGTATGTCATGTATGTCATGTATGTATGAGCATGGTGGCTCAGCGGGTAAGACGCCAGGCTTGTCGATCGGAAGATCGCAAGTTCGGAGGTTCGAATCCCTAGCCCTGCGTGACGGAGTGAGCTCCCGCACTCGCCCCAGCTCTTGCCAACCTAGCAATTCGAAAGCATGCAAATGCAAGTTGATGAATAGGGACCACTTTGGTGGGTAGGTAACAGCGTTCCGTGCACGTCATGTCGGCCACATGACCGTGGAAGCATCTTCGGACAACGCTGGCTCTTCGGCTAACAAACGGAGATGAGCACCGGCCCCTAGAGTTGGACACGACTGCACAACTGTGCATGGGGAACCTTTACCTTTTTATGTACAATATCTTCCAGATGGTTAAAGCAGACTAGACCAATTTTTAATTTTTTTTAAATCTGTGATTCAGAGACAGGTGCCATTGGATGGAATTGTTTTTACAAAATTGCTGAGTCATATAAGAAGAAATTAGAGGCTATATCATGTGGGAGTTTTATCTGGTACTGGATTTCTGTGAGTTGCTTGCTAATGGAAATAGCGAAGGGAGAGTCAGAAGTGCTGCTTATAGCCAGAAATAAATGCTTATAGCTAATGTGAAAGTAATAAACTAGAAGATGTATCTGCATCTAGGGCATTTTTTGCAAAACTGGGATTGGGTTTTCTGTTATCTGTACCAGTGGTGGACTGTAGAAAACATTCCTCTCAGTCTTTCTTTGAAGGTCCAAACTCTGAGTTCTGTTTTACTCCTGCAGTCATCGATGCTTGTGCTAATGGGAGACATGGCTGTGAGCACCAGTGCATTAGTTCACGTGGTACCTTCACTTGCCGTTGCCAGACAGGCTATCAACTCAACCAAGACAAAAAGACCTGCAGCAGTGAGTAAACTTCCGTTGGGGGAGATGGGCAGTCGTATGTATGTATGTATGTATGTATGTATGTATGTATGTATGTGATGGCAGCCATATATATATATATATATATATATATATATATATATATATATATATATATATATATATATATATATATGATGACTGCCATCATGTATGTATGTATGTATGTATGTGTGTATGTATGTGTATGTATGTGTATGTATATGTATGTGTGTGTGTGTATATATATATATATATATATATATATGATGGCAGTCATCATATATATATATATATATATATATATATATATATATATATATATATATAATGGCAGTCATATATATATATAGCTATAGCTATATATATCAGCAGCTATAGGGAGAAATAACCATGCTGTTGAAACTAGGTGGGGTGGGTGTGTGTGTGTCAATTTTCAGCAAGAAAATGGTATAGTGAGAAAGGCCACCTCCCCTTGCAGTGCTGGGATCATTCCTGTCCTCATTAAACTATACAAAAAAGGAGAATCTGTGGACCTTCTGATATTGTTGAACTATATTTCCCAGCAGCCTCAGCCCTGCTGGCCAATGGAAAGGGATGTGGTTATTGTAGTTCAACAACCTCTGGAACATCTCAGATTTTCCAGCACTGTATTAAATACAGTATGTTCTTCTGTATTTAATGCCAGAGTTGTTTGATGTAAAGGAAATGGAGCCATTTCACAGGAGAAAAAGGCAAATGTTTGCGGCAAATGCTGGATCTCGAGTCCTGCCATTGGGTTAAATCAACATTGTAGATCGTTTTATTGCGTATGTGGTGATCTCCTCTAATGGTGTCTTTCTTCTTTCAGTGATTAATTTCTGCAATTTCAGCAACCACAGTTGCCAGCATGAGTGTGTTAATATAGTCAATGGATATTACTGCCGGTGTCGTGATGGCTTCACTTTGCAGGCAGATGGCAAGACGTGCCAAGGTACATTTTATATATACCTGGTTGTGGCATTATATGCATTAGTCTCTCACATGTAGCACACACGTAAATGGACCAAAGGATTATGCCTTTGGAATTAGACTGGCAGAGCAGTGCAAATAGTCATCCACTGGAATTATGAATATGATTCTGATGCTCTAGATCAGGGCTTTCCAAAGTGCCGCCGCTGGCGACACACTAGTGGCGGCGGCGGCAGCAGCGGCACGGGGGGGCACACGTGCACGGCGGCGGCGCAGGGGGGCGTGCGGCGTGTGCACGGTGGCAGCGCGGGGGAGCGTGAGGCGGCGCATGCATGCACGGTGGCGGTGCGGGGGGGCGTGCGGCGGCGCGTGCGTGCAGGTGGCAGCGCAGGGGGTGTGCGGCGGCACGCACGCGTGCGCCGGTGCTTCCGGGTGGTGTGGCGACACACCACGCTGTGCGTGGCGACACACTTTTGTGTCGCAACACACAGTTTGGAAAGCTCTGCTCTAGATTAATAAGCCACGACTGTCATATAAAAGCTGCTCTTTGAATGTTTGGAGAATTGTGAAACATTGGGAAATATTTCTATTCATGTATTTAATATTTCATCTATATGAAATCCCTGTTAAAGATCATCTTTTGGTTTGAGGAGAGGTATCATCAATAGGTTGATGGTACTCAGCTGTATATCACCAGTCCAGGTCTAGCCAGAAATGTTGTGGAATTATTGAACCAATGTCTGGAGCCTCTGAGGGGAGAAGTGGTCTGGGTGGGGAGAAACAAGCCCTAGGAAGATGGAGATACTGTTTGTCTGTAAACTTCTGGGTTTTCAAGAAACTTTGATTCCAGGGTTAGCTTAGTTGGGGTCATGCTTCTCCTGAAGGTACAGGTCCATGATTTGGGATTTCTCACAGCATATGCTTGAACATCAGGTAGACGCCATGGCCATGGGAACACTTGCCCAGCTTCAGGTGGTATGCCAGTTATGGCCTACCTGGTCCAAGACGTTCTGGTGACACTGACTCATATCCTTACCACCAAACATTTGGATTATTGCAGTGTGCTCTACTTGGTGCTACTTTTGAAGACAGATCAGAAGCTGCAACTGGTACAGAATGGAATGGCCATGTTAGTTGGTGAAACCTGCTATTGCAGAATAACACCTGCACACAAGAATAACACCTGCACTGTCAGTCAATAGGCTTCTGGGCACGCACTCCATCTAACAGCCTCACCGGCAGCGCTTCCCCTGTGGCGCCCCGGCAAATGGGGCGGGTGGACGCTTTCTCATTGAGAACGGGACAAAATGAACTTTTTTATTAAAACGACGGGACGGTCGGGAATTATTTAAAAACCGGGACTGTCCCATTCAAAACGGGACGTATGATCAGCCTATTCATTAGGGACCATATTACTCAAAATGATTCTGCCCATCCTGTAAGGTCACTGAGGGAGGGCTTGCTCCTATGAGAGATGAAGGGTACATGGGCCACAAGGCAGGCCTTTCCTGTGACACCACCACCACCAAGTAGAAGTAGCACCAAGTAGAGCACACTGCAATAATCCAAATGTTTGGTGGTAAGGATATGAGTCAGTGTCACCAGAACTTCTTGGACCAGGTAGGGCATAACTGGAATACCAGCTGAACAAACTAAAGGCCTTGTTGTTTAAGCAGGTTTTGATATTTAAATTGATGGCTATTTATCAGCTTATCTTTTCAAGTTGATTTTTAGGGAGTTGGGGGTTGGTTATGTTGGGGTGATTATGTTGTATCATACATACTTCCCCAAGTTGTGTGAGTCGATAAAATTGTAAAATGAATAAAACGTCGTACAAGTGATGAGACTTGTGTGGGTGTCTCTTACCATCCTTGTAGGGATAGCATATTTCAGCATTACCTATAGGTACAGTGACCATATTTTCTTGGAAAAAATAAAGGACAAACCTGAAAAGGGGGCAAATCTGAAAGAGGTTCATAAGGATTAAAAAAAATGTTTATGTTTATAACTTTGCTTTACAAAGAAAAATTCAAGAGTAAAACCAAGAAAATAAATAATTAAATTAAATAAATCTAAAGGACAGCTTTCTGAAATAAAGGATTGCCCTTTATTTATTTATTTATTTATTATTCAAATTTATCCCCGCCCATCTCCCAATTAAGGGACTTAACAAAGGACGTATGGCCACTATACCTATAAGGTGAACCAGCATGGGTATTTGTTAAAAATTTACTCAATTTTTATATCTGAAAGGTATTTGAGAGAACCAGGACTAACAACAACAATAACAAACAACTGATGGAGTCTTGAAGGTTAATAAAAGAACTCCAAGCAGCTAACAACAATCTTGCAGAGTAGAAGCGTGGACCAGCAGGGAACTTGCACTTTAAGCTTAATTACATTCAGAAATAAATTCAGTATTCACACATTAGTTAGATGAAGAAAAATAGAGATAGCTTACATTTATTCAGTAGATCTGGATACAAGTAGATTCATTGTAGATCTGTGTGCAAGCAAGATGTAATGAACGAGAGCTGCATTGTGCAACCCTCCTGCTTGCAGGTGTGCCCAAAGAGTAATGGAGGTTCTTAATCCCCCAAGCTCAAGAAGAAGAAGGAAATGGAAATCAGGTGACCCATGTCACATCCCACAAGCACAATAGAGATGTGTTTACTAGAAAGGACCCCCCTTATGCTTATGAGACAATGCTGAGTTGACCCCTGATGATTCCAACAGCAACAGCATCTATTTATCAGAGCACTGCACAAGTCACCATTTGGTCATAATGCAGCCATTCCCAATCTGCCTGTGGAAGAAGGTAATTGTAGTTTGTTTGCCACATACAAAGGTTACCCTGTTTGGCAAAAGCTGTCTTAGTGGTTCTCTGCATGGTACATGACATGCTTCTTATTGGTATTTCAGCCAATGATCTCTGCAATACTGTAGAGCATGGATGTGAATTTAAATGTCTCAGTACCTCTGGCTCTTACCACTGTGTTTGCCCAGAAGGTCAGCAACTGCAGGCTGATGATAAGACCTGTAACAGTGAGTATCACGATCTTTGTGCTTGATAAATGGCTCCTCCAGTGTATCGGAGATTTTTCCCAGCTAACGATCTCATGAAAGGGTAGCCACAGAGATTATTTCAAAGAGGTAGCAGACAAAAAAGAGTGGTATTCTGAATAACAGCCATCACTGTTGCCAGTGAGTTTTTTTTTACTGAACTGAATTCAGAGATGTGTTTCTGATCCTTGGAGGCATTTTAGGCCAGGATACAACAGAAATAAAGTCGTCCTGAGAGTGATATTACTTTCTGGAGCTTATTGGAAGTCCCAGAGTGAGTCACCATGGCTTTGAAGAAGACAAGAATGCATTGGATTGAGAAATGCTTTTAGGATTTGTGGTGACAGAATGAAAGGTCTGAACATACCGATTCTCCTATAAACTAGTAGAAAGCTTGGGGTGCAATTTGCAAAGATTCTATGAAGGGAAATGCAAAGATCCTGATGTACAAAGCACATCCAATATATCAGGCCTTGGCTAGAGTTAGAGACAGATATAATTCCCATGCAACCCCAAAGGGTCAGCAGAAAAAAAAGTTTGATCTAAAATGAGCTAGTGTCTGAGTCCCAAAAACAGACAAGATCCCAGTGACTTGGATGCAGAGAATGTGATTTAAGCTATGCCAGTGGTGAGTCTTTGGAGTAGTTTGAACTGAGTCCCTTTTATTCTGCCACTTCTGTCAGTGATAGAGGAGCTGACTTGATTATTATGGCTTAGTGTGTTCTGATTGGATTGTAGTATTAGTGGCTTGAAGCCTAGGGATGCATGTTAATCTGCCTGGTTTACTGAGGAGCCATGCACTGTGGTGACTTACTTCCAGAAAGGTGGATTTGTACCACTGCTTCATCCCCACTCTGGTAATCAGTGAATAGGTAAAGGAACAACCATTCCTTCCATGACAAAGAAGCACACAAAAAGAACAGAAGCAACGTGTCACAATAATACAAAAATGACACTAGTTCACGTTGTGACATCATGATGCAAATCCCACCTTTTATTGTTGTTGACACAAGTACGTAACTCCAGTATTTGCATTATGACATCATGACCCACTTTACATCTTACCCCTTCCTTGCTGCTCCCAGGGACACCCACAAACAGAAGAAGGGATTGGCTAAGGCGTGAGGCCTTCTAGTAGGAAAAGCAGACTAAGGACTGCAGGCAGTTTATATTTTTAGTTACCGTAAATGAACTAAGTAATTGCAATTCAATTAAAGTCTCAGGTCATTTTATGAACCCTAAGTGTACCTGACCTGCACCTTAGCATTCCCTTGAATAAGGACTTGAGAGAGAATCTCCAAAGCTTTGTGGGGCAAGAAGTGCAAGATTGGTAAGAAATTCTCTGATATATGAAGCAGGTGTTTGCCAAGCTCAGTAGTTCCAAGACTCACAGAGACTTGCCTTTCCTTGCTTTTTTCTTTTTCTTTTTTGAAGTCAAGATCAAAACTGCCTCATCTCTGCTTTCTCTGTTCTTGGGCAATAGAGTGCAAAGCTGGGCACATTGATTTGGTGATGGTGATCGATGGCTCCAAGAGTGTCCGGCCCCAGAATTTTGAGCTGGTGAAACAGTTTGTCAACCAGATAGTGGATTTCCTGGATGTGTCCCCTCAAGGCACCCATGTGGGGCTGGTCCAGTACTCCAGCCGAGTGCGCACTGAGTTCCCACTCAACAAATTCACAACAGCAGATGATGTCAAGAAAGCTGTGCAAAGGGTGCAATACATGGAGAAGGGCACCATGACTGGCCTAGCCCTCAAGCACATGTTGGAACACAGCTTCTCTGAGGCAGAAGGTGCCCGACCTCTTTCCCAGAATGTTCCCAGGATTGGCCTGGTCTTTACTGATGGACGCTCTCAGGATGACATCTCAGAATGGGCTAGAAGAGCAAAGGAATCAGGTAAGGCTATAAACGGAAAGTGTGATGTATTTGCATAATTGTTTGTTAGATTCATTATCCCTCCTTTCCTCCAGGAGCTGAAGGTAGCATATATAGTGCTCCCTTGTCCAATTTTCCTTCACATCAACAACCTTGTGAGAGAAATTGAGCTGAGAAAGAGTGACTACCCTGAAGTCAACCATTGAGTTTCCATGGTTGATGGTGGACTTGTACTTGGATCTGCCCCATCATAGTGCAGTAACTTAAACTATATGAATGACACATCAGCTCTTTCTATGTTTATGTGTTTAATGCATCGCAGCACTATTATTCATAATTGCACAGATGTGGAGTGATATGGATGATATAATACATGACTCAGAACTGGTTTAATTCTTGGAAGCACCTCCCAAATATACACGTTTTGCTATAACCCATGACATAGAGATATTAAATTATAGCCTTCTTTTGAACAACAGCTTGATCACTAAGCTTGAATGAAGTGGTTTGGTTTCATGACAGTGATGTGCTTTGTGCCACAGAATCAGTGCAGGTCTTAACTGGATGATTTGCACTGCTTCAATCAGCAGCTTCATTACTCTTCCAGCTATAGGAACTGCCAGAAGAGGTCTCAGAAATGAAGCAACATGGGGTAATGCTTTGCTGTTAGGCCTTCAAAGTGAAGTATTCCTTGAAAGCTTTGCATAGCAAATTGATCACTCATCCAGTAGCAAAAACAATTTATCTGCAGCTTCCAGTGTCAGGACTTAATAAATATTTATTTATTTATTTATTATTTAAATTTGTATCACCGCCCATCTCCCCCAACCAGGGAACTCTGGGCGGTTCACAACAAACAAGTTAAAAATATAAAATTACAACAACAATAATCTACACATAGAATCCAAATAGAAAGATGTTGATAATAAGGCGGGTTTCATGGCACCAGCCACTCCCAAGAGGAACTATTGGCATTCCTGTCCCAAGCAAGGTGGCAGAACCAGGTCTTCATGTTTTTCCGGAAGGTCGGGAGTGAAGAAACTTGCCTCAGCTCCAGGGGCAAGATATTCCAAAGGGCGGGTGCTACTGCAGAGAAGACATGCCTCCTGGACCCCGCTAGATGAAATTATTTTGCCGATGGGGTCTGTAGCATGCCCTCTCTGCATGACCAAGTGGGGTGGGTCGATGTTCTGGGGATGAGACAGTCCCTCATGTAACCTGATCCCATGCCATGTAGGGCTTTAAAGGTGATAACCAACACCTTGAATTGGACCCAGGAGCAAACTGGTACCCAATGCAGCTCACGCAGCAGGGGTGTTACTTGGGTCGATCTTACAGCACCCATAACTGTCTGCGTGGCTGCATTCTGGACCAGCTGGAGCTTCCGGATACTCTTCAAGGGTAGCCCCATGTAGAGCGCATTGCAATAGTCTATATGGGAGATGACAAGGGCATGAGTGACTGTTCGGAGGGCATCTCGATCCAGGAACGGGCGTAACTGGTGCACAACCCAAAGTTGCACAAAGGCCCTCCTGGCCACAGCTGCCACCTGCTCTTCGAGCAGGAGCCGTGAGTCCAGGAGGACCCCCAAGTTCCGCACCGGCTCTGAATGGGGCAGTGCTACCCCATCCAGGACCAAAGATGACAACTTCCTGGAACCCGAGAGGCCATCAATCCACAGCCACTCAGTCTTACCAGGGTTCAGCTGAAGCCTGTTGTTCCCCATCCAGACCCCCACAGCCCCCAGGCACTGAGACAGGGCATCAACCGCATCACTTACTTCACCCGGGATGGTGATATACAATTGAGTATCATCTGCTACCCTGAGTATTGAGTATTATCCGATACCCTGGAGAAGAAGCTGATGCTAGGGAAAGTGGAAGGCAAAAGGAAGAGGGGCCGACCAAGGGCAAGATGGATGGATGGTATTCTGGAGGTGACGGACTCAACCATGGGGGAGCTGGGGATGGTGACAGCCGACAGGAAGCTCTGGCGTGGACTGGTCCATGAAGTCACGAAGAGTCGGAAACGACTGAACGAATAAACAACAACAAATCATCCGCATATTGATGATACCTCATCCCGTGGTGATGGATGATCTCACCCAACGGCTTCATATAGATGTTAAACAGGAGAGGAGAGAGCACCGAACCCTGTGGCACCCCACACAAGAGGGGTCGTGGGTCAGATCTCTCCTCTCCTATCACTACCGGTTGGGAATGGCCCTGGAGGAAGGAGGTGAACCAGCGCAAGACTACACCACCCATCCCCAAATCCCTGAGCCGCCCCAGAAGGATACCATGGTCAATGGTATCAAAAGCTGCCGAGAGAGAGCAAGGATGGATGTACTGCCTCCATCCCACCCTCGCCAGAGATCATCCATAAGTGTGACCAATGCAGTCTCCATCCCATATCCCGGCCTGACTGGGATATGACTGAAAGGGGTCTAGATAATCTGCTTCCTCCAGGATCCTCTGAAGTTGCAGTGCCACCACTTTCTCAACCACCTTTCCCAAAAAGGGAAGGTGGAAGTCAGGACGAAAATTGTCCAGTACGGTAGGGTCCAGGGATGGCTTCTTGAGGAGGGGGTGCACCAGCGCCTCCTTAAAGGCTGCTGGGAACACCCGCTCCCCCAGAGATGTATTAGTAAGTTATTGTTCTCACAGCCTTTCCATATTGTCTTCCAGATGTCTAACTCTCAAAATAGCCCTACCCAGCATTCCCGCTGAAAATTATGAGAGATGCCTAACACATCTAGAGAGCATCAAGTAATGAAAGGCTCGATTATATAAATTTAAAGGTAAAGGTTCTCCCCGCACATTTGTGCAGTTGTGTCCGACTCTAGGGGCCGGTGCTCATCTCCGTTTGTTAGCCGAAGAGCCAGCGTTGTCCGAAGACGCTTCCACGGTCATGTGGCCGGCATGACACGCGCGGAACGCTGTCACCTACCCACCTAAGTGGTACCTATTAATCTACTTGCATTTGCATGCTTTCGAATTGCTAGGTTGGCAAGAGCTGGGGCGAGTGTGGGAGCTCACTCCGTCACGCGGGGCTAGGGATTCAAACCTCCAAACTTCCGAACATCCGATCGACAAGCCTGGCGACTTACCCGCTGAGCCACCATGCCCCTTCATATATATATATGAGTTCCCCGTTGGGGGAGATGGGCGGTTATATAAATTGAATTAAATAAAAATAAAAATAAAAATAAAAATAAAAATAAAAATAAAAATAAAAATAAAAATAAAAATAAAAATAAAAATAAAAATAAAAATAAATTATATAATAAATATATAAATTTCATATATTATATTATATTATATTATTATATTATTATTATATTTTATATTAATTTAGAAAAGCATTATTTATTTGAAATGGAAAATAGGAAGCTGCCATTATTTTAGAACTAGATTGTCCAGCTGGTCCTGGGGTGGAGAATTTTCGATCCTCTGGATGCTGTTGGACTCCAGTTCCTCATCCACCATAGCCAATGATCAGGGATGATGGGAGTTACAGTGCATCAAGTTTACAATCCTGGTCTAGTCCAATCATGCCTACTTGGTCAAACCGTGAGTCTCAGATATCACCTCCTATTCTATTCCCTTAAAAGGGGTGGGGAACCTTTTTTCTGCCAAGAGCCATTTGGATATTCATAACCGGGGGGTGGGGGGCGGGGTTTCTGGGATTTCCGCGGACCGGGGGCCGGAGTTTGCGGGCGGGAGCCAATCACAAGCACTGGGGGTGGGGTTTGCGGGCGGGAGCCAATTGCATGGAAGGAAGCCAATCGCTTTAAAATAACAATTATTAACCATCTTCATATTGATGGTGCTTCCTGAATATTTTTGCTTCAAATTTATATTGTTTCCATATCTTTTGAGCTGTGCTGGCTTCCCTGAAGAACCCCGGGACATGTATTTGAGTGAGAGGGCTAAAAGTATATCTAGATATTGCTGGTATCTTCACTGCAGAACCCCCGTTCCCTGTGCTGGTTTAGAGTCTGTCTGCAATATCAGTAGCAGGCTTTAATGGGTTGAGCAAAACTCCTCTGCTGCTGGCACACCAGATAAAAGCTTGCTGGAGCATTTCAACCCACTTCCCTGTTTCTGTATTTCTGGGTAGCGCCAGGAGTTTGTGGCTAATTAGTCAGTTCTCTAATTTCCTCCTGTTATTGCCAAAGGAAAAATGTATAAGAGTTTCAGATTAACAGTATGTAAAAGAGAGAGAGAGAAGGAGAGAGAGAGACTGACTGACTCTTATACTGCTTTCTTGGCAGTTGTTAAAACTCCAAGAGATGAAATAGAATGATGACACAATGGCCTCACTCAGAATACAGGCAGCTTGTGTTTTGCAGTTAAACCCAAAATTAAGGAAAAAAGAATAAAGGTTTCACCCATTGCCAGTGTTATGTTTGGATTCTACTTCTTTATGTCTCACTGAAGCTGATCCAGACTTTCTATCCCTGTTCTTTCCCAAGAATGGCCAAGAGCATTAAGTCTGATGAGGTGAACAGGACAGGTCCAAGAGAACAGACAGACAATAGCTATATTTACATACTGTGCTAAACCAGATCGTGGTTTGTTTTATTTCGGCTTTCAGTGTTGGCCAAATTCAGCCTTTTGGCTTCTAAAATATGGTTATATCTTAGTGCTATGTATGAATGCAGCCTAATGAGGCTTTCTTGACAAATTGTGGTTGAAAAAAAACCTATGATTTGTATGATTGCCTATAGAAAGAAAGTGGCTGTTTCAGACAGTCATTATAAGCTGTGATTTGAATGAGTTTTATGTAATGTGTGAACCTGACTAATAGTTTGTCTATGAAGGTTCTCAGTCATCCAGGTGGAATTGTCTGTAGCTTGAATCATGTCAACTGGATTTCTATTTTCTCAGGAGCGAAACGTTTCCACTGAGAAAATAGAAATCCAGTTGACATGATTCAAGCTACAGACTGACTAATAGTTGTTTAAGCCATATACTGTATTAATTTCTTACCCATTTAATTTGTACAGTTCTAACATGATATAGCAACTAATTGTCTATAGGAGATGATTATATATATATATATATATATATATATATATATATATATATACACACACACACACACACACACACACACACACACACACACAGATTTATAAGACTGCCCAACTCACACATGGTGACTCCAGGCAGCTTACAGAATTAAAAACCATAAAAACACAATAGACATCCCTCGGCGGCAGCAAACACATTCAGACCAGCCACTTGATTGGCTCTGAAGCAGCCTGGGGTCCCCAGGCCTGTTGACAGAACCACATCTTCAGGGCCTTCTGGAAAAGGAGCAAGGAGGGGGCCAATCTTCTATCTGGGGGAATGGTGTTCCAAAGGGAGGGAGCCACTATGGAGAAGGCCCTTTTCCTTGGTCCCACTAGATGTACCTCCCTAACTGAAGGGACCTGCAGCATACCCTGCCTCCTTGTTCTGGTGGGCCAGGTGGATGTAACTGGGGAAAGGCAGTCCTGCAAATAACCTGGCCCCAAGCCATGTAAGGCTTTAAAGGTGATAACCAGCACCTTGAATTGGACCCAGAAGCAAATCGGCAACCAATGCAGCTCCTGCAAAAGAGGTGACACGTGGGCAAGTCTAGGCTTGTGCAAAACTATGTGGGCCGCTGCATTGCAGATAAGCTATTGGTTCTCTGGGAGCACAGTAGCTCAAGTGTCAGCCTAAGATACGTAAGGAAGCCACAGATTTAAATTTATACATAGCCATGGAACCTCATTCAGTGCCATCAAATCAATGTTGACTCTTAGCAACCACATAGAAGGACCTTCTCTAAGATGATCTGTCTCCAACCTTGCCTTTCAGGTATCCCAACGGTGCACCCATCGCTGCTGTAATTGAGTCTATCCAACTTGCTGCTGATTGTCTTCTTCTCTTCTTTCCACCTTTCCCAGTATTATGGACTTCTCAAGGGAGCTGGGTCTTTGCATAATACGTCCAAAATATGATAATTTGTGCCTGGTGATTTGTGCCTTGAGTGAGAATTCTGCATTGATTTGTTCTCTGATCCATTTATTTGTTTTCTTGGGTATGCATTGTATTCTCAGGAGGCTTCTCTAAAGTTCAAAAGTGTCAATACTCCTTCTATTCTGCTTCTTCCAACTCTTACTTCCATAGTCTCACAGGGAAAACCATTGTTTACATTGTCTACATTATTCAGATCTTTGTAGATATACACTTACTTATTAACTCATACATATACATATACATATACATATACATATACATATACATATACATATACATATACATATACATATACATATACAATTTATATGGCTGTCTGTCTCACATAGTGATCCTAAGTGGCACCCAACAACCAATAAAAACAAGATAAAACTAGACCCTTCCCACAAGGTGCCAGATCACCCATACTATCGAACTCCTGACTCAACCCCATGCTAGCTGAATGCTTGGGGAAAGACCCAGGTCTTCATGGCTTTCCAGAAGGCTAAATGGGTGGGCCTTCCTTGAATCTTAGGTGGGAGGCTATTCCAAATGCCATATCACAGCATCTGAATATCTTTTCCAAGGACTTCATTGTTATCCTATCATGTTCTGCAATGTATTTCTTACTGCTGATTCCTTTACTGTTGATAGTAAGGTAGAAGTATCAAGCATTTCACTTCATTAGTTTGGTATTCTTTATATTTAATCATAATCTCATTTTTTTCACTGTGCTCCTTGACTTTCATTTCTAGAACTTCCAGTTCATTTGCATTTTCAGTTATCATAGTAGTGTCATCAGCATAGTACAGATTATTGAAGTTTCTTCTTCCAAATTTAAAGCCACACACATCTTCCAATCCAACCTCCTTCAATATATATTAGCATATAGACTGAATAAATAAAGGGAGAGCATACATTTCTTTACCAGCCTGGAGTGATTCCATTTCTCCATGTTTTGTCTGGACTATGGTTTCTTGTCCTATGTGTAGGTTCCACATGAGATATTCTGGGGGTTCCCATTTTCCTTAGTACATTCTACAGCTTGATAAGGTCAACACAATAAAAGGCCTTTCCAGAATCAATGGGGCATTTATTTATTTCTTTTTTGGCATTGTTTGGCTTTCTCAATTAGCCAGCATGCATCAGCAATAATGTTTCTTATTCATCCGTCTTTCCTAAAATCAGCTTGAATGTCTAGCATTTCTCTTTCATATAGGGGTCTTATCTGCTTTGAACAGTCCTAAGCATTACTTTGGTAGCATGTAAAATTAAGGATATTATCCAATAGTTTGCATATTCTGTTAAGTCTCCTTTCTTTGGTATTGGAATGTCCTCTTCCAATCTCTTGGCCACTGTGTTGTTCTCCAGATTTGCTGGCATAGTTTGATTAAAACCTTCACTGATTCTTCTTCTGTTGTTTGCCACATCTCTGTAGATAATCAGTGAATTCCTTTTGACTTGGTAATGACTGGAGTACTGATCTAACTTTATCTTCTAGTATTAGAGGTTCTTGTAAGTAGGGAAGGTCTTCTAAGGTATCTTGGATGTTAACATCCTTACTGTACAGAATTTCAGTACACTCTACCTTTGTTTATTGCTCTTTGAATCAATTATTATATATCCACTGGGATCCTTTAGAATACTAATTCAAAGTTGGAACTTCCTTCTGAGTTTGGAGATCTTTAAGAAAACTTTCCTTGTTTTTTCATGTCTCTTTCCATCTTCAATATCTTTACAGATGCCATTGTAATATTGCTTATTTCTTCTAACAGCTCTCTTCTTTCCTGAGATCTTTATCTTTCTTGGCTTTGGCTTCTTGTCTGTTCTTCCACTGTTTGTTCCCCCATCCAGTTTGCTTTCTTCTCTTTCTTGGTTTTTTCTTTTCTAATTCACCCTTAATAGCTTATTTGATCTTATTCCACAGTTCCTCTGGTTCCCTATCAATGAGGTTCAGGACTTCAAAGCAATTCCTGATGTTCTCCTTGAAAATGGTGGGTATACGCTCAATATCATATTGTGGAAACTGGTTGGCTTTGTTCTTCTGCTTTAGCTTGACTTTGAACTTGCACATGAGCAATTCATGATCTGTTCTACAGTCAGCCCCTGGCCATATCTTTGCTGTTGTTACTGGGCTTTTCTACCTTCTTGTACCAATAATATAGTCAATTTGATTTCTGTGTTCTCCATCCGGTGATCTCCATGTATGTATGTGTCATTTTGGTTGTTTGAAAATTATAAGAAGTCATTGGATTGGCAGAGACTGATAAGTCATTCTTTTGCTTCATTTCTGTTTTCTAGGCCATACAATCCAACTACATTTTCCTCCTTGCTATTTTCAACTGTCTTTAACCACAACCAGCACATCTTGTTCTGTCAGTTTCAAATTGAACGTGACTACTAAACTCACCAGCCTTCTCTTCTTCTATAACAGTGGTTGGTGTATACGTATATGGTAGTCCTTCAGGTTCGAAGAAGACACGCTGTTGTGCAGTGCATCTGTGAACACGGAGGTGGCTCTGCAGTCCCAGTCTGGAAGTGCAGGGTCTAGCACGACGGGGGCACTGGAAGTCCCTTGTTGCAATAGCTTTGGGTGTTATTCTGTGACGCTGCTCATGGTTTTGCATCAGTTTTTGGCAGCGCCAGTCTTCAAAGCTGGTGGAGGCTTCATAGCACAGGGCTCACCAACGGGTTCTGCCAGCAGCCGCAGCTTCTAGTTCCCTTGGCTGGATGTCACAGTGTAGGGTTTCTTTCATTATTATTCACTGAATAATATCAATTAGAGTTCATGAACAACCCTTTAATATGATGGTTATCTAGGTTTATGCTCCAACCACTCATCCACGTGAGTGGTTGGAGTATAAACCTAGATAACCATCATATTAAAGGGTTGTTCATGAACTATAATTGATATTATTCAGTTACTGACTGTATTGTACCCAACTACTGTCTTTGCTATATCCTTCCTGACTCTGAAAGTAACACTGTTCCTTCTTTGTTTTTCATGTCCTGAGTAATAAACTGTATGGTCTTCTGATTGCAAGTGTTCAATTCCAGTCCATTTCAATTCACTGGTGCCTAAGATGTCCATGTGTAGTTAGCCCATTTAATGTTTGACTGTTTAGCTTTCCCATGTTCATGCATTTTATGTTCCATGTTCCCACTATAATTCTCTCTTTGCAGTTTAAGATTTTATTTTTGTGCATTGCAACATCAGCAATTTGAGATCCATAAGGCTTTAATTTAGCCAAGTCATAAATACCATTAGTACTCCAAAAGAACCTCAGCTCTTCCTCAGTAGCATGTTGAGTGCCTGTGACGATCCTTAGCTGGTAATCAGTACTCCTCACATGAGACACGGAATCGAAAGGAATCTTTATTACAGCTCGTGATCCATAACACTTTAAAGATTCAAGTGACTACAGTTCTACAAGTTCCAATATAAGTACCTGCATTCCCCCCCCCCTTTTCCAACACATTTGTCCAAGCCGCTGCCTCCTCTCGTCTCGCACCTCTTTTGTTCTACGTACCCTGTCCGATGTGCTTGGTGCTGAATCCACATTGGCTGTCTCTTTCCTGCACTCCCTGGCTGGCGTCATGTCCGAATGGCTCCATGGCAGTGGCCATTTGTGACATTCTGCCCACCTGAAGATCAACCCCTCCCTTGTTTTGGTTTCTCCAGGTATTTGCTATGAAAATCCTTCACTAATTGGGGTGCTTTTACGTCGCGGCTATAAACCCACTCACTCTGTGATTTGGGAAATTGTTTCCACTGCACCAGATATTGTAACTTCCCCTTATATAATCTGGAATCTAATATTTCCTGCACTTCAAAGTGGCTTTCCCCATTTATCATTATTGGAGCCAGCACTTTTTGTTGCGGGTGCCAGCATTCTGATTCTCTAGCTGGTTTCAATAGGCTTCAGTGAAATATGGGGTGGATTTTTTCTAGGTTCTTTGGTAATTGCAGCCACATCGCCACTTCATTGATCACTTTGGTGATTGGAAAGGGTTCTATAAACTTCGGACCTAGTTTTTTGGAGGGTTGTGAGGACTTTAAGAATTTCGTGGATAAATACACACTATCCCCCATGTTTAGTCTCCATTCAGGAGCCCTCTTGCGATCAGCATATTCTTTGTATATTTCCTTTGTGTGTTTTAGTGCTCTCTGTATTGCTGGCCACCCCTCGGCTATGTGTTTCGCCCATTCATCAAGTGGGACTGTGATATCATCAGGCTTAGGTAAATCTGGGAATGCTACGAAATCTTGACCATTTACTATCTTAAATGGGGTGAATCCCGTACTTTGATGTACCGAGTTGTTGAAAGCTACTTCTGCGAATGGAAGCAGTTCTACTAACCTAATCACTGATCACTTGCTCAGGTGCCCCATGCAGCCGGTATACATGCTGTATGAACAGTTTAGCAAGCTGCCCTGCCATTGGAATGCTGGCACAGGGTACAAAGTGAACCTGCTTGGAGAATAAGTCTGTGACCACCCAAATCACTGTCTTTTTATGACTCTCTGGTAAATCTACAATAAAATTCATGGATATTTGCTTCCATGGTTGCGTGGGATTGGTTACCTCTTGTAATAGTCCTCTAGGTTTCCCCCCCATGCGTTTGGCCATGGCACATGTTGGGCAGCTGGCCATGGAGTTTTCTACATCTTTGTGAAGGGTTGGCCACCAAAACTGCCCCCTTAAAAGGTGCATGGTTTTCAAGAACCCGAAATGGCCGGCTGATTTTGCATCATGGGACCTTTCTAAAATCATCTTCCTAATGGAGTCCGGGATATACAGCCTGTCCCCCTGCCACCAAAATCCTTGCTTTTCTATCAGGCTGCCTTTGTTGGCTTGTAGCCAGTCATCGGCTTTCAGCGCTTTGCTCAATTCCCCCCACACCCCCTCTGCTGCATCTAAATTATGGGTTTTTTTTCTGTCCCCGGGTTACTGCCACTCCCCCTTTCTGCTTGGTGGGAATGATTGAGTCTATCACCTCCTCGCTTTGGCTGTTGTGTTGCTGCAGTTGAGACAATGTGTCTGCCAGGAAGTCCCCCCCCCCCCGGCAAGTACTTCAGTGTGAAGTCAAACTGGCTGAAGAATTGAGCCCACCTGACCTGTTTGGGGTTCAGTTTTCTCGGAGTTTGTAGCGCTTCCAGATTTTTATAATCAGTCCACACTTCAAATGGGTGTTTCGCCCCTTCCAGTAGATGCCTCCAAGTTACTAGCGCTGATCTAACGGCATATGCTTCCTTCTCCCAGACATGCCATCTGTGCTCCGTGTCATTAAACTTACGCGAAAGATAAGTGCAGGGCCATAGTTTTCCTTCCTCGTCCTTTTGTAATAATAATCCCCCCATGGCCACTTCTGATGCATCAACCTGAACGATCAAAGGCTTGTCTAGGTCCTGATGTTTTAGTATAGGCTCTGAGGTGAACAATGTCTTTAGACACTCAAAAGCCTCTTGGCACTCTGCTGTCCATTTTATGGGATGATTTCCCTGACTCCCCCTTTCCTTTTGTCTTTAATAGATCAGTGAAGGGCATCACTACTTGTGAAAATGGTGGATGAAGTGGCGATAAAAATTTGCGAAGCCTAGAAAACTTTGGAGCTGCTTTCTAGTCTTGGGTGGCTCCCACATCACTACATCCCATACCTTCCCTGGATCCATCCCAATCCCCTTTCCTGAGATTCTGTATCCTAAATAGTCTAGTTCAGAGCTTTCCAAACTGTGTGTCGTGACACAAAAGTGTGTCGCCACACACAGTCTGGTGTGTCGCCACACAACCCAGAAGTGCTGATCATCATCAGTACTTCCGGGTTTTCCCGCGGCGACACACCAACGGCGGCGCACAAACACTTGAAAGTGGCAGCAGCACTTCCAGGTTTTTGTGCGCTGCCGCAATGGCGGCACTTCCGGGTTTTCCCACGGTGACACACCAACGGCGGTTGGTGTGTCGCCGCGGGAAAACTTTGGAAAGCCCTGGTCTAGTTGTTCCTTGTGAAATTCACACTTTGAAAGTTTGGCATACAATTGATTTCATGCCAGTCGTTTCAGTACCTCCCTCACTAAGCTCACATGTTCCTCCATTGTCTGTGTGAATATTAAAATATCATCAAGATACACGAGTACTCCTTGGTACAATAAATCATGTAAAATCTCATTAATTAATTGCATAAACACTCCTGGGGGCCCCTGTAATCTGAACGGCATTACCAAAAATTCAAAACATCCTAGTTGGCAATTGAATGCTGACTTCCATTCATCCCCCTCCCGAATTTGTAACCTGAAGTACGCTTCCATTAAATCTAATTTGGTGAATATCTTTCCTTTCAATAGGTGAGCCAACATGTCCTTTATTAATGACAATGGATATTTGTTCACCATGCAAATTGCATTCAGTCCTGGATAGTCTGTGCACATTCTTAAGGATCCGTCTTCTTTGTTCTGAATAACACTGGTGCTGCCATCAGGGAGGTGGCTGGGTGAATGAACCCATGCTCTAAATTTTATCCACAAACTCCCATAATGCCTCCGATTCTTTGGGGGTCAATGGGTACAGTCTCGGTTTGGGCAATGCCGCCCCTGGTTCTAATTCTATGGCACAGTCAGTTTTTTGGTGGGGAGGGATCTGGTTTGATTCTTCCTCCCCAAACTCTTCACTCAGATCTCTATATTGTTTGGGGATGTTCTGAGTTTCCATCTCCCCCCCCCCCCCGCACCTCTTCCCTTAAATCCAAGGCTGCGCCTACTATCTCATGTCTGGCTGGCTGTCCTGGGGGCTGGCTTCCCTTGCCCTTTCCATCTCCAAACCTCAAACTGCTTTTTACCCAGTCTACTTAGGGATTCAAGGCTCGTAGCCATGATAGTTCCAAAACCACCAGCGTTTCTGAGATAGGAGCCACTATAAATCGCAACACCTCTTTGTGGTCCCCTATTTTCATTTGGACTGGCTCAGTGCAATGCTTAGCCGGTCCACCGTTCATCTCAGTCCCATCAAGTTGAATGAAGTCAGTTGGTTCTTTTAGTCTCTCCACCTTTAACCCCAATTTTGTTACGATGGTGGGGTGCATGAGACTTCTAGTGCACCCTGAGTCCAATAGTCCTATGAGTCTCAAACTGCCCCTCCTCCCAGATGCTTTTATCTGTAATTTTACCAGCATTGCTGGGCAGTCCCCACTCACCATCCCAATTTGCGTGCCTTTCATGCTCAGCCTGCTCATCGATGCTCAGAACAAGCTCTTGCCATTTCCTGCCTGTTGGAACTCCTCCTCCAATGAGTTCCTCTCCTCCAACAGGCGATCGTGGGGTCTTCCCCCTTCACCACAGCCATGGGTCCCTTGATCTTCACTGCTGGAGTCTTGGTGCTGCCACCCCCTTTCTTGCTTCCTCCAGATGCTGTGTTCTGAGGGCATTTGGCAATTTGGTGCCCCTCTCCACCACATTTGAAGCACAGTCTCTTTCTTGTTCGGCACTCCTTCTCCTCTTCCCATGTTTTGTGAATTCCGCGGTTCTCAGGTTGGGAGTTGTGCACTGCTGAGTGCTTGCCTCTCACCTCATCTTGTTTTTGCTCTTTGACTTGAGCTTGTAAGTTCTCTATTTCTCCAGCCAAACAGATCTACTCCCTCACCATCTTTGGGTTACCTTGCATTAACACCCATTGTAGAATTTCTGCTTGTAGACCCCTCCGGAAACACTGCACCTTCAGAGACTCCAGCCAATCTGTTAGCCTCCCAGCCAGTTTCCTGAACTCCAGTGAGTATTCATAAACTGACCTGTCTCCCTATTTGAGGCACTTCAGGTTCACCTCAGCTTTCAAGTTCAACAGAGGGTCTTCAAACCTTTCCCTTAACGCACTCATAAATTCATCAAAGTTTTTCAGTTCTAGGGCTTGCACGCTGTGGAGCCCTACTAACCATTCAGCTGCCTCCCCCTCTAGGCAGGTCGGCACACAAGTTATCTTTGCTTCTTTGAAAAAAAAAGAACCCCCATGCTCCCTCATAAAACTCCTCACGTGGGTCAGGAAACAGGCTAGTGTTTTCAGGTCGCCGGTGAATTTTGCCTTTAGCTCCCTGGTTCTGACGTGCCCGTCGGTACCATGTGCTTGGCTCACTCTCCTTGCAGAGGTTCTCGGGAGAGGGTGGTCATTGGGAGTTCTTCCCGTTGTCTGTTGCCCCGCTCCAGTCTCCGAACCTCCAGGACTCTCACCCGTCGCCAGTTGGGCTCTCGCCTCTGTTCTGCCTGTTGCCGGTGGTTCTAGCCTCTGCAGTACTCTCTCCAACATTCCCTGCAGATGGTCCACATATTCCTCGATCTTCCTGAACCTCACATCCATTTCACGGTGCTCCACCAACCTTCCAAATTCAGGGCTCCCTCCGTAAATGGGCATCACTAAAATTGATCCCCCACCGTGGTCTCTTCCAACCTGCTGAGCCCATAGGGGATCATACTCCATCATCAATTGCAGTTGTGGCATGCTTCCCCAGGTGGTTGGGGTCGCCATCGTGCTGTGGGTTGGTGGGATCCAGATACCTGTGCCGTTAACCTCCCCACCCAGGGTTGAGGTTTCGCCTTCAAGCTCCAGCTTTCCAATCCGCGGACTGTCCTCGAAGACTTGTTCGCTCTCGTTTAAATCCGTCATTGCTGACTTGAATCTTTCTGAGACGATCCTTAGCTGGTAATCAGTACTCCTCACACATGACACGTTGGAATAGAAAGGAATCTTTATTACAGCTTGTGATCCATAACACTTTCAAGATTCCAGTGACTACAGTTCTACAAGTTACATTATAAGTACCTGCACCCCCCCCTTTTCCAACATGTTTGTCCAAGCCGCTACCTCCTTTTGTCTCGCGCCTCTTTTGTTCTAAGTACCCTGTCCGGTGTGCTTGGTGCTGAATCCACATCAGCTGTCTCTTTCCTGCACGTCCGCCAGTGCTCCCTGGCTGGCGTCATGTCCGAATGGCTCCGTGGCAGGGGCCATTCGTGACAGTGCCATCGAACCTGAGGTGCCTGAGTGCCATCATCTGGCACTATATCGTCAATCACTTTATAGTGTCTATTCACATGTGCGTTTTTTTGTTAGTAAAATAGATGAATGGTATGCCATTGCCTCCTCCCCTGCAATCTGAAATAATGTCTTTGCTATTGACACTAAAGTGGTAATGCTCCTATATTGCTGCTGCTCAATGTAGAGGCCTGTTTGCTTTAGCTGGGATGACTTTCATGCCTTGGGTGGCTCTGCCGAGAGTATATACTCTTGGCATACAGTCCCAGTGTTCTCAGTTCATCCCTCCCAGGAACACTCCCCCACTCCTGATGAGGCAGCATAATAGGACTTGTGGAGCGGGGGATATGACTTTGGACTGGTCATTCTTTTTCAAGGATTGTTGTTATGGGGAATATTGGATGAAAGGAATGCTGTGTATGCTGTCTCAAGCTCTTATTAGAAAGTTACTTGGTTAGGTGTCACTCAGTCAGGTCCAACACCAGATGACTATATGTACAAATATCCTCTATATTGCCTTGTCCCCAGTGACAATTTGCAGCCTTTCCATGGGTATTTCAGTGATGTCTCTGATCCTGTCCATCCATCTTGTTACTTCCCCTTTCTGTGCCCCTCAATCTTACCAAACATTGTTGTTTTTTCTAATACATCAACTGTTTGCATTACATATCCCAAGTGTGAATTTCTGCTTGCAGATTATTGACTCAAGGAAACAATTAGCCTTTATTTGGTCCAGGACTGATGTATTGGCACTTCCATGGTACTGTTAGCAACTATATCCAAACCCATAATTTGAAATATCATTTTTATTCTTCTGCATGTTCTCAGTATCCAGCTTTCTCAGATATACATTATCACTGAAAAGACCATTGTTTTACAGTTTGATCCTTGCTGTCTTTGAAATGTTCTTCATATCCTGTATATCCAAATTTGTCATTGTCCTCTCATCTTTACTTTTCCAGCGTACTATCCATCTTTGCCTATTCCTAAGCCAAAGAAAATAATATTATTTACTACCTTCTATTCTTCGTCAGCTGTGAATTTATTAAGCATGGTAGTTGACATTATCTTTGTCTTCTTAATATTTAACATTAACCCAGTTTTTCACTATTTTTAGATTCCTAACAAGCTCTTCTAAGCCTTCTTTACTAGCTTGGTATAACTCTAACAAACAAGCAAGCAAATAAGTACATTTCTCAAGGATGAGGTTTATGTGTCAGCTTTTTTTCCCATCTGTTCATCCCATTTGCCAATTAAGGTGCATCTTAAAATAAACATTCACATGGATATTTAAATTTAAAGACATAGGCATGTGTTTCTAATACACTTTATCCCAATATATGCATTTACAAATGAAGTCTAAATGTCTGCAGTTATAACAGTGCTTAAATGCAGTTTTGACATTGCTTTACTCAGCATTGCCCTGCAGCTTGTTTTAGCAGGTTATGTTTTTGTTTGTTAAAGAAAAAAACAATGGAGGAAAAACACTTTGAGCTTTTTGTGACATTTAAGAGTTGCAGCAACACTTGTACAGCACTATAAGAGGCAATGACTTTTATAGTACCTGAATCAGCTCTCTGTCAGAAGACAAGGGGTACAATAACATTAGTGGACAAATCCCCAACTTGCAGTCCCATATACTGGGGTGGGGGTTGGTGAAGATGAAAATATTTTAAAACTTGGCTTGGCTTGCATAAGAGCATATTTGAACATGTTGGAAGAAGATGCCAGTATTTGTCATCTCTCAACCCCTGTACTGAGCAGAATTTAGCTGCTTCTTTAAAAACCAGAGGTCTAGATAGTCTGAAAGAGCTCCCATTCCCCATCTCAACCAGAGTTTAAGCAACTGCAGTCCAAGAGTCAATTGTGGTGCCTTAAATAGTATAATATTGGACCTGACATCAGTATTTAAGATCATTCAGTCAAGATCTTCATGTCACGGATAGGGGTAATTGTCATATTGAAACTCAGATTGTCCAAAGCCGCACCAGATAGAGCTGCTTGAATCCTACAAAGTTATTTGAGTTTTGATTATTGGAACAGCAGAGCATTTTGGAAGGAAGATGAAGGTACAGTTGTGAGTTGATGGTACAAAGTGGATAGGGCTATATCACACAGGCATGCAAAGCTTGAATTTTCTATTTCTTCCTGAGTTTTGTGAGAGGGAAGCTTGGCTTTATTTCACCTTTTGTTCCAGGGGCTGCAAAAACAGAGGATTAATGGCTGATTGTAGCTTGAAGCATCAAGCTGCCAATCATTGCATGGATACCTAACTTGAAATTTACTGTATGTTGATGGATATGCAGGAATCATCATGTTTGCAGTTGGTGTTGGTAAAGCTGTCGAGGAAGAGCTGAGACAAATTGCTTCTGAGCCAGTGGATCAACATTTTTCATACTCAGCAGATTTCAACACCATGACTCATATAGTTGACAATCTCAAACTCAATATCTGCCCAGGTAAGATACTACAGTTTCAAGTATTTAGATGACATGTTCCAGTAAAACCCATGGATAACTTGTCCATTTCGCATATTAGTGTATATCTTGCCATAACTATCACTCAGGATCCAGATTACTAGCACTACAAAATGATGTTGGAATCTGTGACAACAAAGAATTATTTATTTGATTTGCTTCACATCATAATTATAGCCCCTGGGCAAGTTTCATTACATGTATAAACATACATACTGTGCACAATGGCTAAATGTATCTCATATTTCAGAGTCCTTAAATAAGAACACAGTCCTTATGGGTTCTAAACTATGATTTATGACTTAGGCTTATTGTTGAACAAGACCATGGCTAAAATAAATCAAAGCTTACCACAATGGGTGAACCCCCCAAAATGGGCATATTAGATCAATTGACACAAGATTCCCCTAGGATGCTGGGGCCTCTGGTGACTGGATATCAATAGAGGATTGGATATCTATGTTTCTAATGCATTTTGTGGTACTGTATTTCAGAAGAGGGCAAAGGAGAAACTGAAATCCGTAGCCCATGTGAATGTGCGGCTCTTGTACAGTTCCAGTCAAACACTCTTGCAATCCTAGAAGATCTCACCAATAAAAATATCCTTTTAGTGTAACTTGCACAAAATATGTGACTGGAGACATCTGGAAAATCTAAATTAACTAGGAAAGTTGCTAAACCTACTCTTTTAGCAACATCTGAACTTTTTTACTTTGAATGTCTTGGAGTATTTAAAAGCCAGAGATTTAGGGAACTGTTCAATAAAAGTACAAAGCTTATTCTGAACTTCTAGGAACAAATATACTGTATCAAGTAAAAAGTAAATATTCAGTGGGCAAGGGACTGATATAGTTGATTGCTTACAGTGATGAGTTTAGATTCGGAAGAAACTTATCAAATGACCATACTGATCACTGATTGAGACAGTGCTAGGCTAAAAAAAATACTGTGAGGGTTCAATGAGGAAGGAAAATGCCTGGGGGAAAATACTTCCTTCTTATAGATGGAAATCAGCAGATACAGTATATGACCTTCTCCTGCTGATCAAGGTCAACCAAAGTTGGCTATATAAGATAATGGGTCTTTCAGAATAAACATTAGTTTTCCATTATGATTTAAGGTAATTTCATGAAAAATTCAGAATTTCCCAGGGGGGGGGAAAGATTGCCTTACTGCTGCTGAGATATGTTCCCTGCCATTCAACATTTCAGTGTTATCTTCACATTATCTCTTGTTTTGGCTTCCTTAATGCAAGCACTTGCTCAGATGACTGCCAGACTTGACCATTTGGAAAACCAGATTGCTAACAAAAAATGAGCGTCACATAAAGACCCCCTGCATTTTGGGCAAAGAAATTTCCCGTACTTCATCATTGGCACACCAAGACTGGTTGTAATGGTTATCTGCTCAGCATCCTGAGTAGAACTCTTTTTCCTCCAGATTGTTTAAATTATAAAGAACACTTAAATGGTTTTATTTTTCTTCTAGTGAGATGAATAATTGGGACTGAACTCTAACAAAACTGATCAAGTCTTGGTAGGTGGACATTTCAGAGAAGGAAAAGGAAGTGAAATATATAGTGTCTTCAAGAGCTGCTGGGATTATTCAGTAATGACTGATTCTTTCTTGAGGAATTTGGAGCAAACCCAGGAGTCTTGATTTGCAAAATGGGAGCAGGGGGTGGGGAGATCCTTCCTTGCTAAATTATATTTTCAGGATATCTATAGGAAGAAAAGACAACATTACTGTCTAATGTTCCCAAACAGAATAATGTGTTGATGTTTCTCTTACTGTCTTTCACTGAGCAGCTGAACCTTCAGACTCTATTAAACAGCTTTTCCCATCCTGGTACTCTAAATCTGTTGAGACTATAATTCCCAGAATTCCCAGATAGCATCTTCTAGTTCCAACACGTCTGGAAGTGCCGAGGTGGGGGAAAGCTTGAGTAAAACGTTCTGCTTCAAAATACTTGCTTTTCAAAATGGATCCTTATTTAAATCAACAATTAGAATGAGATGATTCAAAAATTGAACAAAATGATGTCTGATTGAGACATTTCCTCACCTCCCTAGACCCAACTTGACTTTGACAGAATTGGAGAATTTGTCATGATTTCCCTTTAAAAAATCAGTGAGTTCTTTTAAAAGTTCTATGTCTGTCTGTCTGTCTGTCTGTCTGTCTGTCTGTCTGTCTGTATGTCTATGTATGTATGTATGTATGTATGTATGTATGTATGTATGTATGTATGTAAAAAAAGGTAAAGGTTCCCCCCGCACATTTGTGCAGTTGTGTCCGACTCTAGGGGCCGGTGCTCATCTCAGTTTGTTAGCCAAAGAGCCAGTGTTGTCCAAAGACACTTCCACGGTCATGTGGCCGGCATGACGCACGCGGAATGCTGTTACCTACCCACCGAAGTGGTACCTATTCATCTACTTGCATTTGCATGCTTTCAAATTGCTAGGTTGGCAAGAGCTGGGGCGAGTGCGGGAGCTCACTCCGTCATGCGGGGCTAGGGATTCGAACCTCCGAACATGCGATCTTCCGATCAACAAGCCTGGCGTCTTACCCGCTGAGCCACCTTCAATATATATATATATTGCCCCTTCAAAATATATATATATATATATATATATATATATATATATATATATACACATACATACATACATACATACATACATACATATATATATTATATACATACACACACACACACACACACACACACACAGACACAGTATGTACCTTTGTTTCTAAAGGAGGGCAGTGGTAATAATTTTTATAAATAATTGTCTTTTTATTATATGTAAATTTTATCCTGATAAATAAACTTGTTAAAGATTTCTTCTTTGTATCTTTTTTCCATTAGAAATGTGTGAAAAAAATAATTTAGGTTGGCATCTGCCAACTCTGTAATTCTATCTCTCCCTTCCCTCCCCCCATTATCCTTGTTGTTGTTGTTGTTGTTCAGTTGTTTAGTCGTGTCCGACTCTTCGTGACCTCATGGACCATAGCACGCCAGGCCTTCCTGTCCTCCACTGCCTCCCGGAGTTTACTCAAATTCATGAGTAAATTCATTTACTCAAATTATTCTACATATATACAATCTGATCAAACAGAAGTCTCAGGCTCAGTAAAAGGGACATCTCTACTCCAGCAAAAAAATCAAATCAAATCCCCATGAATAGAGACACATCCAAGTAGAGACAACCTTGCTGTTGGTGATTGGTACTCTGCCATTCTATAGAAGACTCCCAAATGCAAAGAGAATGTATTAGGTTAGATCTATATCTTCTCCAAGCTGGTTCTTCCAGATGTGCTGGACTTTGAATTCCTTAATCCTTAGCCAGATGGCTATCAAAGCCGATCCATCTGGAACCTGGTTCTGCCGCCTGGCATGGGAAGGAGGAAACGACAGCTCCTCATGGGGATGGTTAATCCCTTAATTTTATAACACCCTTCTTTTAACATCATTTCCCACTTGGATTTTATAATTATGTATTACAGTATATTAAGTGTATAAATTGCTGGCTTTTTATTGCATATTTTATATTTTAATGAACCTATTTTACTGTAAACCGCTCAGAGTTCCCCGTTGGGGGAGATGGGCGGTTATATAAATTAAATAAATAAATAAATAAATAAATCATCATCATCATCATCATCATCATCATCATCCACAAGGTGAACCGGCACATTTACTTACCAGCCTGAAGTAGTGTTTCACTTAGCTTATGCAGGGTGCTGTTGTACTAAAACAGGAGGGAAATGTGTAGAGCCAGGGAGGCTTCAGTGATGGAAAGATGCATAACAGAAAACATACTAGTGATGTCACTCTCTGCCACCTCCAACAGTAAAGTAAGCTCAAACACATGAATAAAAAATGGAAAGTTCATTTGCTTTAAAACTTTTAATTAGGATGAGCAGTGAAGCAACCAGCTACACTGTTGTAGATCCTTAAGAATTTAATGGGACTTATTCTTAAGTGTGCAAAAATTACACAGGAGGAGTCCGTAACTATGTTACACTGTAAAAATTTGTATACTCCTGGAAAATCACCATACAGGTACAACAGCACCGCACACAGTTCATAAATGTTCAACACATGCTCAAAACCAGTGCAACATTTCCAATTTGATTACAACATTGGATTTGTTTTGGAGCACATGGGAATATGAGTTTAGCGCCTACTTTCAACTCTTTAAAGCAGCCCTGTGTTTTCTGGGATCAAGCAGTAGCTGCAGAGAGCAGCCATGTGATTCCAGGAAAAAAACAAAACGTGACTGTTTTAATGAGTTGCAGACAAACACTACATTTGCACTCTGAAATACTTTTTTGAAATATTTCCAAAGCACTGCACAGCCTTAATGTGCTCTACATGAAAAGCCAGCTTCATAATCCCTCCACCCAAATTACCTCTCTTGGGAAATGCCAGGAAAGAAACTCATTTTCCTGCACCATCTCTCATTTCATTGCTCTGGGGGACTGAACAATTGGAGTATTTGACTGTGCCGATGAATGAGAACTTGTGAAAAGTAAAAGGACCGGCCCTCTCCCCCCAAAAGAAAGCCTGAGGCATATATATTTTCATCCAGACCCAGAGCAGTCCTTGTTTTCACAGGTGAAAACCTTGAATGGGGCATTTAATCCCCAAGACTTCCAATGAGATGGATAGAGCTTGTTGTTCATAGGGCACACAGTGCCCTCTGCTCCAAGCGGAAGGAGAGAGGAAGAACTGAATGAATCCCAGTCATATAAGATTTATTGTTGGTAGCTCTGAATCAAGTAATTCAGCCATGGCATCCAGTGAACCTAAAACTGATTTTGGAATAAAAGGGAAAAAAGGAAAACCAAATCTAAAACAAATCATGTAAATAAACATTTATGAAAATTTGCTTTCTTTGCAACAGTCTGCTTGTTGTGGCTGATTCTAGTACTGACTGTCCAAGAGAGTGTGATGGTGGGAAGAGAAATATAAGCAGGTGAGCTATATAACTGGAAAACAGTTGTGAACAAATTAAACTCTAATAAATTAAACAATAATAAAAAGTAAGAGCCTCTGGAAAAGTTCAGCAGAAACTGTTCTTCCTTATCTGAAATAAAACTGCAAGATCAAAGGGCATGACATCCAAATCTAAAACACTTTCTGGGACCCGCAAAAACATCCCTTTGCTATCATAAATCTTCAAATCCGTCACCACAATCATAAGGATCAGCAGCTTCTAGTAACTTTGTGGATAGATCCAAGTAATTTTCTTAGCAACAATATGGAAGTGATTTGCCATTGCCGCCTTCTGGGATGTTTTTTGAATTTCTCAGTAGTCTCCCACCCAAATATTAATCCTGTTTACCTTCCAAGCCCTGATCAGGTCAGTCAGGTTCTGCCATCTGTCCTTAAAACATCTTCCAAAGAGCAAGTGCTGCAGAGAAAAGGCTCAGCCAGAGATATTAGAGGTACTTACGTTTTTTTAACTAGACCTTTTGTGCCTTCATAAGCAACTTGGCACATAGAAAATACTGTACATTGCTAAAGGTTTCTGCACAGGCATATGTGGAAGAGTGAGCAGGCAATTTTTCTTCCTGGGATCCAGAGTTTTGGTGCTACCTGGGAAGGAAGGTTGGAACAGCTTCACCCTCTCCTTAATGGGAGAGTTTGTTTTATAAAAAGAGAACTGAAAACAAGCATGTGTGTGGGTGTGTCGAGAAAAAGAGTCAAGCCCAGAAGACAGCAGAGACGCCGGAAAAAGAAAGTCCAACCCAAAGGCAAGCACCTCAGCAGGAGTCTTCAGACAGCAGGAGAAAACTTCCATTCTTGGAGCTGCAAGAGAGGCATTGCTGAGAGTCGGAGGAGGAAAAGAGCCGGACCAGAGTCTGCGAACCCAAGGAACAGGGATGGAACTAGCGTCTGTGTCACCTGGGGCAAACATGGATTCCGTGCCCCCCCCCGGGTTATTTCGTCATTTTGGCGCCCCCCAACGCGGCACCTGGGGCACATGCCCCGCTTGCTCTCCCCCCACCCCCACCCACCCCCCAGTTGCAGCCCTGCCAAGGAAGCCTGCAAACCAAACCAAACCAAACCAAGCCCACTGCGTGCAGCAGCCCAGGGGCAGAGCTCTACAAACCAGCTCCAGAAACAGGATGTGACTGCTGGAGGGGAGAGGAAAGCCCATTTGCAAGTCCATAAAGCAGTGTTTCTCAGCCTTGGCCACTTGAAGATGTGTGGACTTCAACTCCCAGAATTCTGGGAGTTGACGTCCACACCTCTTCAAGTGGCCAAGGTTGAGAAACACTGCTATAAAGGAATGAAAAGGGTTTTCACGTGCAAATGGGCTGAGACTGGTCACTACAAGAGCTGAAGACCTGGGGGAAGAGGAAAGATTTAAAAATGAAATAGTTAAGATAAGAAAACATAGTGCTAACATAGGGATAGGGACATAGAAATAGAAATTTAAAGATTAAATAAGAATAGAAATAGCATAGTTGTAAACTTATAGTAATAGGAAGTTAGTAGGAATGCTTCAGTTTTTAACTTTCGGATAATATATGCAAATATATAACAAAAGGGGGTTTGGCAGCCTGTCCTACTCACAGGGTTGGATGTACAGATGCTCTCCTCCTGGTTATCATATAATCCTAATGGATTCAGAAAGGGTTTTACTTATTACTTAATATTCTGTGTTTTTAACATCTGTTTTTTTAAAAAAAACCATTCCCCATAATTCCCTCTCCTTGTTAGGAAAAAGATCACTTCCCGATTATATGTCTTTATTTATTTATTTTTTTATTTTTTTATTTATTTGTCCTATTTATACCCCGCCTATCCCCTCCCTACTGGAGGACTCTAGGCGGCTTACAACATTACATATCCAATCAATTATACATCGTTATTACAATTTTTACCGCGCGAAGGGAGAGAGGAAGGGAACCGGCTCTTCAGCTGCAGGCATTGGACTGCAAGTCCCAGAATGCCTCGCTCCGCGCCGGCTGCTGACGTCCAGGAAGCTGGTATCTCCGGATCCGTCGTCCTCCGCCGCCATCACTGCTCTCCAGGATCGAGGACGACCCTCCGCTGGACGCCCGCAAATTGCCCCACGAGTGGTACCCATTTATCTACTTGCTATATTAGCTTTCGAATCGCTGGGTTGGCAGAGAGCTAGGGCTAGTGACGAGAGCTCACCTCGTCACGCGGTTTCGAACTGCCAACCTTATGGTCGGCAGTCTAACGGCTCAGCGGTTTAACCCGCTGAGCCACCGCGCCCCACCGCGCCCCACCGCGCGTTTCACCGCGCCTTTCACAGAGTTTATAATGCTTTCTCCATAAATAAACTAGAAACACTTCTTGTTTATTCGTTCAGTCGCTTCCGACTCTTCGTGACTTCATGGACCAGCCCACGCCAGATCTTCCTGTCGGCTGCCGCCACCCCCAGCTCCCCCAAGGTCGAGTCCGTCACCTCCAGAATATCATCCATCCATCTTGCCCTAGAAACACTACTTGGGGGCAATTTTGAATTGCAAATCAGCTACAACTGAGGGGCTGAGTCAACAGAAGGTGGAAATAGTGGCAAATATCAAAGAATAATCCAGTGTGATCCAGAAAAGTACCAATTTTCATGGCCATGAAGCTGCCCTAGGCAAAGTTAACCAAATCTTGTTAAAGGTTAGCTGTGGCCTCTAGACTTTTGTACGCACAAAGATGGAAAGATGCACAAATTCCCACAATGGAAGAATGGATGGTGAGATTATTGGAGTTGGCGGAGATGGCAAAATTAACAGCATTGATAAGAGAAAATACTGTGACTGAATTTGTTTCTACGTGGAAACCGCTTCTGGACTATTCACTTGTAACTGAAAAAAATGAAGTTTTGATTTTGGGTTTTGATAATTAAATTATTTTTGATAGAAATAATGTTTATTAAGGTTTAGTTAAGAGTAAGAAATCAAAGTATTAATATACTTTGATATATTATGATATCAAAAAACTTTCTAATTAAAAAAAAATTATTTCCTAAAGTGATCTAAAAGCGGCTGTACGCTCTTGTGTCTCTTCAAAGAGACTTGTTTTCCCTGCAAGAGCAAGATATCTCTCGGCCATTTCCCTTGCACTTACCCTGTTTTCTCCGTGGTGGAAACTACAGAGAAAAAACAAGGGTAGGCAATTCCAATGGCCCCCCGAGTAATCTTCTGGTCTCCCCTTCTTCAGGGGAAAAAAACTTCAGTGGTCCACAACTTCTGCAATCCACTGCAAGCAAGGAAAATTCAGCCAGTTCTCAGCACTCTGAGAAATTCGACTGGTCGAGCTGGCAGCCAAGCCTGGAGTGCATTTTTTCTGCACTTTTTTCATTTTTCTTTCTTTTAGCTCTTTCTTCAAGCTTTTCTACACTCTGTATTTTATCTGTATTTTGAAACTCTAATAAAGTCTTTAAAGGTTAGCTGTGGAAGATGGAAATGCATTTCTGACAGTAAAGAGGAATCACATCGTTAGTGGCCTTTTTTAAAGTAAGCACACATAGCCTGGCCCATTCGGTTTTTGGAGAGTGCCATGCACCCATCAGTTAGCTGTGGCGGCAGGCTTCTTGTCACACAGTGTCACACTTCTCAATGTATTTTTAAAAAAACGTGCCAAGTGCTTCGGCAACACCTGTGTGCCCAGATGGCCTTTTAGGCCCAGCAGGGGGAAAAAAATCTTGGGGCCCCTGGGGGTTTCACATGCAGGAGGTAGTGGGGACAAGACCTTGCCTAACAAGAGCATCTCTACAGTTCAAGTTAAGATCACAGGAATAAATAAAAGTTTTGTTTGCTTGTATTGCATATGCATTTCCTGAAGTGTCTATTGGGGTAGAGCATTTTCAAGTTGATAATGCGTCAGTGCCAGTGGAGTGTGTGTCTTCTGTGGCAGTGTCCTCTTTTTCTGTCCTGAATTTCCAGTACCCCAAATTACATTGAGCTGGATCCAGATTACTTGTACCAAGAGATAGACAAATTCCCCCTTTCCTTTTATCAGTTCAGTTTGTCCTACTCCTATGCTACTTTCTGATTTTTTAAAAAAAAATTAAAATCAATGCTAAAATCTGTGGGGTGTGTGTGTGCGCATCAAGGTTATGGGATGTGTGTAACTTTAAAAATACCTAAGGGTGAGAATATATAATCAATACATTAAACAAGGCTGTATTTAGCCCCCACCTTATTTAATCTCTATTTAAACTCCCTAGTATTAACTGATTTGAGTTTCCAACCTCTCAAGATTGTGGGGGTGGATATTCCAGTTTTCCTATATGCTGATGTGTGGCTAGCCTTTCATTAACACCAGTAGGACTTAGATGAGCTCTCAAAGCTTTTACCCATTACTGCCAAGAGCATCTTTGGCAATCAAGCCCAGAAAACCAAAGTGGTGGAGGTGCTATTTTTGCCAGAAAACCCCAAACTTTTAACTGGGCTGTCACGAGGAAAGAAATTGAGCAGGTCAAGTGTTTCAAATATTTGAGGGTAGTGCTCTAAGCCACAGGTACCTGGAAGATGCACATTGATCTTCTTGCTTCACAAATACAAAGGAGTATAGCCACAAGTGCGATGTTTATGTGGCCAAAGGGTAGGAACTTCATGCCAGCAGCTCTGAAACTCTTCATAGCAAAACGTGTGGTCCAAATACTTTACAGGGCTCAGCTGGGACCATTTACCCACTCAAGGCCATCCAAACAAGTTTTTGCAAACACTCTTCCAAGTAACTAGATGAGTGTCTAATGGAACTCTTGGAACAGATTGCAGGGCAGCAAAAAATGGAGATGAGGGCATGGTTGTTAATACTCATCTATTGGTTCAAATGCCACCTTTTCCTGTCACAGCTGATTTCATTAGTCTTGGCAGACCAATTTCAATCCTTCTGGCAACAAGAACTTCTGGGGAAACTTTCCTATTATGGTTTGTCACTTGGGCAATTGCTCCTTTTGGAATATACTCAGGCAAAAAGAATAATTATGGTTCGGATCCTAGATATTGAATTTCAGAAGGAAGTTAGCCATCTTCCAGCTCTGGATGGGAACCCAGCAGATACCTTAGTCTCTCCTGCCCCCAAAAGAGCTTTTTTTAGAGCTAAGCTTGAATTTTATCCTCCTTGGCTCTTAATGGGATGCTTACTAAAGAGTTCTTTCTATATATGAAAGAACTTGTCCTTGTAATTCTCCACATCTATCACACATCTGCCCCTACATAGTACCAGGGCAGATAATCATTGATTTTCTTTTATCAGATGACAAACTATCTCAGGTAACATTGCCATGTTTTGAGTTGCAGCAATTACAATTCATAAACAGATCGATTTGGGGACAGGGCATTGGCAGATACATTGAGGGTCCTTTTCATTTAAACACTGTCATAATTACTGATAGACACACTCTTGAGCATTTTATGTAACATATGTAAAAAAGGGGTGTGACTTCAGTCGCATGGTTGTAGCCAGCATCTTGACTTTTTTTTACCCTGTAGACAGCCCCAGTTAACCCTCTCCACTTAGACTTATTACAGCATATTTTTTTTATTACCCAAACATGGCTTATTGATCCAATGGAAGTTCAATTGTTTTTCTTAACATTTGTCTAGCTGGCTGGGGAATTCTGGGAGTTGAAGTCCACACATCTTCAAGCTGCCAAGGTTGAGAAACACTGCTCTAGAGCCTATGGCTTATAGATTTTTATTAATATATTAAAATTTTATTAGGCTCTTCATTTAGTTTTGAATGTTTGTTGTTGTTGTTGTTGTTCAGTTGTTTAGTCGTGTCCGACTCTTTGTGACCTCATGGACCATAGCATGCCAGGCCTTCCTGTCCCCCACTGTCTCCCGGAGTTTACACAAATTCATGTTCATTACATTGGTGATGCTATCTAACCATCTCATCCTCTGCCGTCCCCTTCTCCTTTTGCCTTCAGTCTTTCCCAGCATCAGGGTCTTTTCCAGTGAGTCCTCTCTTCGCATTAGGTGGCCAAAGTATTTGAGCTTCAGCTTTAGTATCTGTCCTTCCAATGAGCAGTCAGGGTTGAGGGTTGAATGTTTAAGTAAGTTTAACTTTTTTCAGTATCATTATCATTTTATTTCAATTTACTCATTTTAATATTTTAATTATACTCATTTTAATTATACTCATTTTAATATTTTAATTATATTAAGGAATGCACTTACACCTTTTATTTCACTTAGGTCTCTATTTTATCTTCTTTTCTTTTATATTATTATTATTTCTGTTATGAAGTTATATTAATCACAGCTAAAAGATTGTAATTAATTTGATTGAAAGATAGGAAATGCCAATGGAAATAGAGCCAGTTTGGTCTAGTGGTTAAGGTGCTGGGCTAGAAACCAGGCGTCTGTGAATTCTAGTCCTGCCCTAGGCATGAAAACTGGCTGGGTGACCTTGGGCCAGTCACTCTCTCTCAGCCCAACTCACCTCACAGGGTGGTTGTTGTGGGGAAAATAGGAGGAGGAAGGAGTATTAAATATGTTCGCCGCCTTGAGTTATTTATAAAAGTAATAAAGGTGGGATAGAAAAATAAATAAATAAATTTATCTGTAAATTACAATTTTGTTTGGTCGGCAGGCAATTCTGGTTTTGGGTGGAAAGATGTATTTGGTTAAAGTTGAGGTGAGAAACTGGAATGATTTTGGCTAGAACACAGAACTGAGGAACTTAGCACTGGATCTTTAAAATAAAAGGGACAGGAGATAGCAAACATACATTTCAAATTAACTACTCCTTTGAAAAAATTTCTGTGATTAGAGATGAAGGACAATTGTTTTGGTTCTCAGTTTTTATATGAACATATCCAGCTCACTGCTCCTGAATCTATATGTGAACTGGAATGCAAAAACAGACTACGATCCACACTTTTAAAATGTTAAGTCAGTTGCAACTAAAAAATGTGCATACGTATAAGAGAAAGGCATATACACGCATGGGTGTGGACACAAAGACACATGCATGAAGATATGAAGCAGATGTGCAGTAAAACAATGCAATTTTTAGAAGATAACACCCTGTTCTTTCTACCTGGTCACATTCTCAAGTTGATGAGTTTTTTTTTGCTGACTCCAGAAACTAATTAGATTCAGTCAGTCAGCTAGCACAAAAAAGCTATCCCTAATGCCTCACACTTCCCAGTTATCCCAGCAACTCATAAAAATGTCCCTAAGAAGATGTCACTTGCAGCAGTCTGGGATAGAAGACCAATGGAAGGATTGTTGGGGTGGGACTCTACTGTAAAAGGGAATAGATTAAAATATGCTACAGAGACTCAAAACCTCATAGGATTTTCAGCATTGACAGTGATGCCGAGAGACCCACTTTTCAAACATTTATACAGCATTAGCCCATCCAAAGCACTTTCTCACAGTTGTTATTTACGATACATTTAATTGTTAATGGAATACAATTAATATGTATTTTATGATTCCCTCTGTTTATTGTATTTGATTATGTGCCATCAAGTCACTGTCAACCACATGGATAGATTTTCTCCACAATAATTTTATCCTATTAAACGTGGCAATTCAGCAGCAACCTTCGGGAGCTTCATCCATGGCAGTGAGAGGGGTTGTCCTAGATGTGCTCTTGGATTAAGGTGTAGTGACAAGAATAAAAGGATAGTGTCTTATTAATGCTATGGTGAAGCAATGTTAAAACAGCCTAGCTTCAATTTAGGAACAGAGATTCCTGTCCCAATGACAAATGTTTAGATCTTGCCCAAGCTACAGAAATAACATTGGGATATAAGAAGCACCACCTGCACAATTTGGATAAGAATATTAATTAATCAAATACAGAAAATGTCCCTGAAAAGTGTTTGGTCATAGATCAATGAAATGAAACAGATTCAAGGAAGAAGGAGATAATAGCTAAAATGGTAGTATGCAAACCACATTTATACCCTAGTACTGTGATCGCATGAATGCTGTGCCATTTGAAGCTAACTTTGGATATGTTTGTCTTTTTAAATCTGTAATAGAATTATATTTTAGAAAAATGTGAGAAAGACACTTCTTTACCTCAGGATGACTTACAGATAAATAGTATGTGCTTAAGACTCCAGAGAGAGATATCTCCTCAGGGAAGTTTGACATATACTTCAACATCTCTTAAATGGGTCCTGTAACTGTTAAAGTGATGGCTTAATGATCAAAACAGGGGGGGGCAGTCTGGTGTAGTGGCTAAGGCACCAGGCTAGAAACCGGGAGACCGTGAGTTCTAGTCCCACCTTAGGCACAAAGCCAGCTGGATGACCCTGGGCCAGTCCCTCTCTCTCAGCCCTAAGAAGCAGGCAATGGCAAAACACTTCTGAAAAACCTTGGCAAGAAAACTGGCCAGGAGTCAAAAACTGACTTGAAAGCATGCATACACACACACACACACACACACACACACACACACACACAGACTAATCATTCACACCATGACGAGAGATATGGCATGAGGTGATCTAAGAAAGCCACAAATTTAACTAATGTCTTTTTTAAAAAAATATCTTTTTATTTCCTCATTAATAGCTATAGGTGCTTTTAACTCTTAGCCAGCATTAGCACATGCGGCCCAAGTGCCAGTGAATGCACATGTGGTGTTTTCCCGGTCTGCTTCCTGTGCCCACGTTTTGAGGAAGTGGGAAGCAGAAACAGTCACAAAGCTTGAGCTTATCATCTATGCAGGCTGGTAGCCAAATGTATCAGATGAGGATGAATATCCTTTACTAGTTAGGTATATAGGAATTAAGCTCTAAAAGGAAATGCAATTATCATCGTTCTGCCAGGGCGAGACCCACCATTAAGAATGGCGGCAGTCTCTGGCAAAAGAGGCTTTCAGGAGCGCCAATCGTATTCTCTCAGCTGTGGTCATTGGACCTCCAGCTATTCCCTGACACTACTGGGTGTTCCCATCTCCCAGAACTGGTCCTGCCTTCTTCATCCAATCATCTCCTCCCGGTGGGCGATAGACAGCACCGGGGGTGGGGAGGAACCCTGACTGAGCAAAGGGCTTGCAGATAAGCAGGCAGTCAGTAGTCCTAAGCTATCCACTACAGCAGGTACCGGCACCTCTTCAGAACAAATACCTAGATAATTGTTGCATGGCAGTGCCGTTGATGTTACACTGCAACACGGATTTGAGCCCGTAGCAAGCAAAGGCCAGGTACAGGTATTTGGCAACTGGTTCACATTTATGACCATTGCAGCGTCCTGAGCTCACATGATCACCATTTTTGACCTTCCCAGCCAGCTTCCAGCAAGCTAAATCAATGGGGAACCTTGTGATTCACTTAATGACCACGTGGTTCACTTAATGACCATGGTGATTCACTTAACAACCACCTCAGAAAAGGTCGTAAAATTGGGTTGGATTCGCTTAATGACCGCTTTGCTTAGCAACCAAAATTCCGGTCCCAATGGTGATAGTTAAGGCAGGACTACCTGTACAGTGATAAATGGTACTGCCAGGGAGCAAGCAGCCATCACCATATGCCCCCCCACCCCAATGATGACTTAACTGTCAGAATCAGTTTCATGATGGCCTGTGGCTGTCTTCACCATACAGTAGCTGTTGCAAACATTCAGAATGAACCAATCAATACTCTCTTCAGCAAGGGAGTGCAAAAATCAGCCTTCAGCTGGTGCTCAGTTCCCCATCTCCATCTTTGCTTCATGCAGTATTTCTTTTTGCAGTGGAAAAGTAAAAATAAAAATCAGATTACAACTTTTCACTTCCCAAACCCCAGTGCACGGACACTGGAGCGCCATAGAGGCTGAGCAACTCTAGGGAGGAAAGAAAGCTGAGGACTGGCAGGAGACCCCACCAAGTGGGCTGCCACCCAAGTTTCACAGAGCAACAAGGTCAGAAATTGCAAAATGGAAGTGTTGCCATTTGAGCAGCACTGCAGCTGAGCGGGGAAAATAATCAGCTCAGATGCCTATTGGCACCAGTGGCATGAGATCAGAGGGATGGAGTCTGATCTGAGAGCCAAAGTCCTGTGTAGAAGTGCCAAGGTTGGTGCCCTTGTGCCTCCTGAGCCTTCTGGTATACCTTACAAGGCAACTGCAGTCAAACTGAGCAATCAAACAACACAATAGACCCTAATCAAGGAACTATTAACTCAGTCAATCAACCAAGCAGCACACAACAACCCAATCAAGGTACTACCAAGGAGAGTACAACACCCCCACCAGCACAGGCAGGACAACCCAAGGTATATAAACAGAGAGCAAGTCCCACTTCCTTTTCGCACTGAAGATGTTGCCTAGCCTGGCAATGAAACGTCTGCAAGAAAACAACAAGGCTCAGAGAGCACCAAGGATTCTGCAACTGCAGTTTTTATTTTCTTTTAATATGTAGAACAGATTGCGTGGGTTAAAAAACCCAGTGCCTTTTTTCTTAGTGGGGAGGGAGGTTTTTCACAGTATCTCTTTAAAAAAAAACATTTTTCAATAAAATCCAACTGCTACAGCAGCTTCTTCTGCAGTGCATTTGATCTCTTCAAAAAATTAAAGTGGGAGAGTGAGCAATGGCAGGGGGAGATGAGGAAAAGCAAAAAAGAGACTGCCAAGGTGTGGTGTGCTGCAGACACCTCTGAAAGATTTGCATAGGCCCTTTAAGCCATTGAGATGCTGCCTTAGCCTGATGGTTCAGCCTTGGAAACAACCTTGTGATGGAGATGATGGAGAACAGAGGCCTAAGTGTAGCTCAGCCTTACTGTGCTATTCAAACTAGTTTGCTTTTCTCAGGAGCTGTGGAAAAACCTGCCCCACTGTGAGTGTTAAAGCAATAATGACCAGTCTAGTCAGCACCATGGAGATAGAAAACTTGAAGTTGGAACATCTAGAATAGTTGGCTCTCTTGCCAATCCCAGCAAGGAACAACTCTCCTCCATCCAGAACATTTCAACATGTTTGAAGGTCAGAGCTGCATTTGAACTTTAAGATGTATGGTGGAGGCAACTCTCCAAAATCCAAGGGGTATGTGTATGTCAGTGCTTTCCAAAGTCCCGCCGTTGGTGACACACCAATGGCAGCGGCGGTGGCGCGTTGGTGGTGTGCACGGCGGCGGCAGCAGTGGCGGCAGCCTCATGCGTTGCGCTAGAACCCGGAAGCGCTGGTGGCACGCTGCTGCCACCGCCACTGTGCGCGCCATCACTGTATGCGCCGCCGCAGGGGTGGCAGCGACGCGCCAGCAGCACTTCTGGGTTTTGTTGCGACACACTAATGTGTGGCGACACACAGTTTGGAAAGCTATGGTGTATGTGTTCTTCCATTGCTCTTCATCTTGCTTATTGGTCCAAAGGGAAGAATTACAGGTACCTATTCCTTTTTCATTTATAAAACTAAGAGTAGGTAAGGATTTAGAAGTCTACTCTTGTCTCCAGTTGTGGAATCCACTTTTGGTAGCTGTTTTAGATTGAAAACAATGGAGAAAGACCCACAAATGTGTCAGGTTTGTATAGTATGAACGTTGTAATGCTACCTTACTGGATATGGGAAGCTACAGACAAGAGGTGTCCTTCATTCTATCTCTTATAGGCATTATGAACCTTACTAATGACAGAGAAACCTGGGAACTGCCCACCATGCTAAGACTAATGCACTTGAGAGTGATGCTGGGTGGAAAGAAATATTCTCATTGTGCAATGTGTTGTGCACCCTGCCTAGGAAACATTTCCAAAGAACTTGTGCTCTGTGAAATATTTGGCTTTTATCTGGCAACATCCATTCTTCACTATGTTATCTGTCAATTAATTCAGTTGCCTAGCCATTAGTCATGAAAAGAAAGGTTGGTGGAGAAGTTAGTATGGGCTGAAAAAAATGTGGGTGGAAGGAAAGGGACTGGATAAAATTATCTTTAATAAAACTCTCAATTAACAACACACTTAACCAGTTATTAAATTTGCCAATTTTCTGACTTAGCACAATATACTGAAATATAAACGAATCAAAACACACAGAGGCAAACAAAATTAACCAAGGTTAAAATGCACCAAACATAGCATGTTGCTGGAATGCAGTCAATGTCTTATATTTATAGGGGAATCAAAATAAAGATTCCAAGGAACCAGGACATCACCATTCAAACTCCTGATGAGGATAATGTTTGTGATTTCAGCTTTGACACATTGATGGGAATTACCCTACAGTCCTAATCCATGTATTTTTCCATATGGGTCTGTATGTGTATGATAAGAGAGAGAGAGAGAGGAAGAGACAGAGACAGAGACAGAGAGGAGAGAGAAGAAAGTGACTGAAGTGGTATTACCATCTCTTTTTGCCGCAGGTATCAAGCTGGTACTGGACCATTTTCTCTACCATCTTCCCTCCTACTCATGGTTTTCTCAGTGTGAAACAACTCCCTTATTTAAAAAAAGATTTCAGAGACTGGAGTTTTGAAATCAGAAAAAAGAAGAGTAAGGCAGTTCATTATAAAATTATGTGTGTTGTGGAGAATTAGACAGAAAGACCCTTCCCCCTCCCTCAAGACCACTAGTATCATCTAATGAAGCTAAACTGTGGGAGATTCAGGACAGTGAAAAGAACCTATGTGCAGCATTGTATAGCACATATTTAAATTATTAGACTCTGTTTCACAAGATTTAGTGATGGCCTCCAATCTTGATTGTTCTATTTATATTATTAAATTTAATTCCTACTTCTCCACCAAAAACAGCTTTCAAAGTAGCTAGAAGATGGCTTTAAATCAAGACTGACAACAGCATCCTATTTCAACATTGACTATGGATCAGTTCTTGCACCGCACCAGATAGTTATAATCAAACTTTGGAGTCACAGGACAGGGACATGTCCTTCCTATCTCCAGTTATCATCTTCTGCCTGAGGCAGCTGCTTCAGTTTGTCCACTAGAAGGGATCTCCCTGATGAGATTATTGTAACTAGATTGCATGGCGTACTTCTTTAGAAAATTGTTATCCTGTACATCATGAGAAATGCCGGGCTGGATGAATCACAAGCCGGAGTTAAGATTGCTGGGAGAAATATCAACAACCTCAGATATGCAGACGATACCACCCTAATGGCAGAAAGTGAAGAGGAACTAAAGAGCCTCTTGATGAGGGTGAAAGAGGAGAGTGCAAAAGCTGGCTTGAAACTCAACATTAAAAAAAACCCAGATCATGGCATCTGGTCCCATCACTTCCTGGCAAATAGAAGGGGAAGAAATGGAAGCAGTGACAGATTTTATTTTCTTGGGCTCCAAGATCACCGCAGACGGTGACTGCAGCCATGAAATTAAAAGACGCTTGCTCCTTGGGAGGAAAGCTATGGCAAACCTAGACAGCATATTAAAAAGCAGAGACATCACCTTGCCGACAAAGGTCCGTATAGTTAAAGCTATGGTTTTTCCAGTAGTAATGTATGGCTGTGAGAGTTGGACCATCAGGAAGGCTGAGTGCCGAAGAATTGATGCTTTCGAACTGTGGTGCTGGAGAAGACTCTTGAGAGTCCCTTGGACTGCAAGGAGGTCAAACCAGTCAATCCTAAAGGAAATCAACCCTGACTGCTCATTGGAAGGACAGATGCTGAAGCTGAACCTCAAATACTTTGGCCACCTAATGCGAAGAGAGGACTCACTGGAAAAGACCCTGATGCTGGGAAAGACTGAAGGCAAAAGGAGAAGGGGATGGCAGAGGATGAGATGGTTAGATAGCATCACCGATGTAATGAACATGAATTTGAGTAAACTCCGAGAGACAGTGGAGGACAGGAAGGCCTGCCGTGCTATGGTCCATGAGGTCACGAAGAGTCGGACACGACTAAACGACTGAACAACAAAATACCACTGAGTTAGGTTTCACTACAACCCACCACACCCTATGGCTGTTCTGTAATCTTTCTTGGTAAGTATCAGCCCTAACTATCTCCAATTATTAGTTAGAATATAGGAAGTCCAACGTCCTTAACAAGGCAAGCCCTGCCCTTATACCATTCTCAGGGTGAGTGTGTTTTCTTCACGTGTTGGAAGATGCTATAATTAGGGTGTGGCTCACAAGAGTTGTTTGAAGTAAGGATGTTTATATTGGAGCATTTTGGGTGTCACACCCTTTGGTTCTTGTTCTCGTGTGACAGAAGGGCATGTTGTCTATAAAGACAGTGTAAAGCAATTATTTCAGGTTTCTGGATGCTCTTATGCAGTTGATATATCAAGCATGAGGAAGATGTGGAAAGGTGTAATCGTAAAGCTACCCACGCATCTGTTTAAATACAAGCCTTATTCCAGTCTGAGAGTTCATATCTGACTTTTGAGGGCATCATGAAGACATTGACTGGCTTGCTTCTTGTGGGTCTTCTAGCCCTTTGGATAGGATTACCCTCTACCTCTTCTTCCAGGATTCCATTTGGTAAGCTATAAAATGGTTGGTAGAGGAATCTCTTGGACAGAGAAATCTGCAAAAAGGTCTGCAGGAAGCCAAGACCATTGTTAACTCTATTTAAAACTAAAATCGGATCTACTATATTTTTTGATGGGCTTAAACTTAAATTCAGATTATTTAAGTAGCTTCATAACTTGCTTTCCAAGGATGCTTAAAACGATTAACAGTAGAATATGGTAAACACAGTTCAGAGCAAGCTGGACATAATTACAACAAATTAGAACTGAAGCAAATAACCCTTCAGGTCGGCCAAATAAATTTAGGTGACTAGCTGAAAAAAGTGTTTAACAGGTGGCAAGAAATAGTGATATACACACAACATTTTCTTTTGTTTCCTTCCTCATATTAGTCAAATAAACACTTCTGTTGTCATGGTACTAATGGAAAAGATACTTAGGGCTCTTCCAGAGGGGAGCGCAATTGCAATATTAAATTGAATCAAGCCCCCTGCTGATCAGATACTGCAGAACATCTGTGTGCAGTGCCCGTGGCATCTTTCGGCTGCAAATGTTGCTGTACAAGCAGGACCGGTTACAATGTTGTCTTGCTTGGGGTGGCCGTTAGAGGGAATGCCTTGCTCATCTTACCTCCCAGTTCCTACTGTCTGGTTTTGGTGAGAAGATGGCATAATTATATAAAATGTTCCAATATAGAATCAACATTCCAAGGGATGTGACATCGTGGGAAGTAACCGAAAGTTTTCCAGTTTATTTTCTTCTTCTTTTCTTTTTATGGGGGGGGACATATGGAACTCTTTTTCCTAGCTGACTGATGAGCACTGATTGGATGAAATATCTCTGTATTCTTCTTTTGGCCAGAAAGTGTAAGCTCTGATTGGCTGTCAGTTCTCTGTGATCATTGTAGACTTGCAAAGTTGGAAATATGCCCATTCTATAGCATCTGGTAACCATAAAAACTTATTTGCATCATTTAAATTGTGTACTCAGAAAAGCTAGGAGAGAGTCTGTTTATCTGGAAGTGCCTGTCAGTGTGTACATAAATTTATTCATTTACATTTCAGATTGGACAAAGAGTAATAAAAAAGGAGCAGTGCAATTATTACTAGCAGCATCTCCTAGGGTTTTTAGAAAAGAACAGGTGGAAAAAAAGTGGAATATGTATAAAGTATGTGTAAGCAAACATAAAATAGGTCTTATATGACCAATATATGATGATACTGGTTATTAGTCAGGTGCTGAATTTGCTATAGGCAAGTACACTACAGTCAAAAGAATTTTTTAAAATGTTTGTAAGTGGTATTTGGATATTTTGCATTGTTTTTCTTTTGGCAGGAACTGGTATTTGTCCAGGAAATCCATTTCAGTGCTCTATACCTGGAATTAATCGTTGCAGGAGTAACTTAGATTGCCCTCGGAGCCTAAGTTGCTGTAATTTCAGATGTAGCAGAAGTTGCAGGTTCCCACCAGGTAATCTTAATTTTAATAAACAAGGACATTTCTTGCAACTCTGGGTCTGATTTCCTGTTCATGCAGAGAATCTGGGAACTCTGGCAGTGGGTATCTTAATATCAATGTCAGTTTGGTAGACTTAATTCTCTGATAAGATTTGCCTTTCAGAAGGGTACTGATGGGTGTGATGTGTAAGGATAATGTAACAAGACGTTCAGTAAACTAGTTCTTGAAATCAGGAAGGAGAGTCATGCAGACCAAATGACCAGTGAGGGTCTTTTCCAACTGTTCCCGAAGCTTTGCAACAAGAGAGAGGAGGGTAAACTGAGACCTCAGGGTCACACGTGTGACTTTTAGGGTCTACTGTGTGATGCTTTGCTCTTTTCTTTTTATGGAATCTGTCCAACAGGCCCTTGCATACTTATGTCTATTTTTATAGATTCCATCCAGCAGCTTCAGATATGTTTCATCCCTGATAGTGACAGTAGGAGTCTGCTTTAATATGCTTCAAACTGGGCAGAAGCATCAAAATCATAAGATGTAACTGGAATTCCTCCCTTAAAGTGTGGACTTCCTACATGCCACCATGGCTTAGATAGACACCATAGGGCTGTACTATATTCAAAAGAATGATGAAAATATATTAATTGGTGTTTGACTAATGGTTAACAACAATCCTGTCTCCCCACCCCATTTCAGTGCTTCCTTGGAGTTGCCCACGAAATCCATTTAAATGCACCACGTCAGGAATACATCGCTGTCGTTACGACTATGATTGCCCCGGAAGACAAAGGTGTTGCTACTATAATTGTAATAGGATCTGCAGATAAGGTATTGTCATCAATGCCTTTCTCATGCATCATTTTGCTGTATGTCATTTGTTATCAGCACAACCTGGAACCCTGGGAGATGAGCTTTATGTTAATTGCCACTAGACCAATCAAAAATACCTTCTGACTGGTTTCAGATACTTTATTCTCTGGTGCTTTCTAAATGGCTAAACTCTCTCATTAAAATGGGACAATTGTGGAAATGTGCTTGACTGTTATGCTTCACTAGAGGTCTTCCTTCAGAATGCCCTAGTAGATGTTGCACTGAGTAGGGGTTTGGATAAAATGACCATTATGGTCCACAGAAAGGATGATTCCCATCCTTTTAAAAATGTTTTCTCCTATCAGACTTTTCTCAAAGCACATACCAATCCAGGCCCTAAATTGCTGTTTTTTCCTGTACAAGTTCCAGGGACTTTTTTAAAAAAAAAACTGATTTTTTTTCCTTCTTAAACCCAGTATTTTTAGCTCCCTGTATTTGGTTGTTGCAAATGTGTAAGAATTTAATTCAGTTGGGTTTGGGGTATGATCTAAACAGAAATTGCATACTGTATGTTTCTAAGAACATTTGATCAGCATTGTTCTATTTTCCATGATCAAGGGTGCTTTTCCATCTTTTCATTCCAGGCATCCTGTTGCCAGATATTAACGACGTCCCTCAAACACCTAGGGTAGAATTCATCAGATCTTCCATCCTATGTTTCTGGAAAATGCTTTCATTTAATTGAATGCTGATATTTTTTTGTTACTTTTATCCATCCAAGGTCCAGGCAGTAATTTGAAGCTGAACAGACTGAATCAAAAGAAAAAAATATATTTTTCTGAAATATATGTGATTCATTATGAAGTTTCCAAGAGGGTTTTTTGTTTGTTTGTTTGTTTTTGCATAGGCCAGAATTTGACTTGGATGCCTAGAGATTGTTTACACTGAATCAAAGTTACATGTAAAGGCAGTGTACTAGATAAATGGATTTTGGTTTGACTGCTTATGGAGACGAAGACACAATTGCCAGTAAAATGCTTCTTCATATCATTCTTGAATTCCATTTAATGTAATTTGGTGGTTACAAATATATGTGCCCATATAGCTGGTTATTTATTTATTTATTTAAAACATTTATATAGCTGCCCATCGTATATCAAACTCTGGGCAGCTCCCAACCAACAATTAAAACAACATCAGTATACCATTAATACATACATAGGTAAAGGTTTTCCCCTGCACAGTCGTGTCCGACTCTAGGGGGCGGTTCTCATCTCCGTTTCTTAGCCAAAGAGCCAGCGTTGTCCGAAGACGCTTCTGCGGTCATGTGGCCAGCATGACGCACACAGAACGCTGTTACCTTCCCACCGAAGTGGTACCTACTTATCTACTTGCATTTGCATGCTTTCGAATTGCTAAGTTGGCAAGAGCTGGGGCTAGTGCGGGAGCTCACTCCGTCACGTGGGGCTAGGGCAAGGGTTGGAAATGGCGGCTCTTGAGCCAGATCTGGCTCTTTGGCCCCTTGACTGTGGCTCATCACTGCCCGGAACGGTCTAAAATAGAACGTCACGTGCCCAGCTAAGCCTTCGGACGGGTGCGCGTGTATCTACGGGCTCAGAAGCCAGGGTGCGTCAAAAGGTGAGCCGCTCTTCTCATTGGCTGCTTGGACGGAGACGCGTCGCACCCAAACATTGCGGGGCGTGACCAATAGCCAAGCCCGATGCAGAGATCTCGAGAGAGTTGATCTGAAGCTGGCACCGCCATGTTGAAATAGGGAGAGGCCACAGCCAGTTTATGTCGTTCTTCGGGGTTTTTTTATTTTCGAAAAGGAACGCGAACACCTCAGGGAAGCATTTGGATCGCCGCGTGTTTTAAATTGTTCCCCCCCCCCCGAGAAATCCTGGTGGTGTCAAAGAGGTGGGCGGGGAAGCCTGCTGATGACTTCTGTGACATTTGCTGGCCCTAAAAAGTACTCCTATCCCCTGGCGTCGGCACATGTTAAGGCTGGCGGCGCCTGAAGCCAATGACCAGAGGCGGGTAAGCGGCATAAGCGGCAGACGGAGCCCAGTGAGAGCGAGAGTTTAGACAAGCCCTGTGCGGTTTTCTGGGCACCATAATCTTTTGGACTGATAGCCATGGCAAGAAGGTAGGATGTCAGTGGACGAGTCCTGGTGCTTGTGCAACAGCTGGGGACGAAGGTCTGAGCGCTCGTCGGCATGAACACGGCGCATCGCTGGCTTCCCTCCCGCCAAATTCCAACCGCCTCCAAAGCCCACCAGCGTCTCGCGCCTTTTCAATCGCGCATCCCCTGGAAGGGGTCCCCCAACGCCTAGCCGTCCCCGGACTTTGCTCTGCTGCTTCTCCCCCCCCGCTCTCCCTTCCTTCCTCTTCCTGCTCGCGCTCGCTGGTTCAGTCGCGTCTGATCTGCTTCGCGCTCTGATTGAGTGGGGCAGGGGTGGTGGGTGCCGGCGAGGGAGAGAAGAAGGAAGGCAGTAAGGAGCGGCGGCAGGAGCAGTGAGGATGGAGGAGAAGGTCTTCACGAAGGAACCTGGGGAAGGAGGCGGGGCGACGTTTCTCTCGCCGCCGGCCCGTCGTGGCTTACTCGGACCCCGGGGGAGGTGCAGTGGCGGGGCAGCGAGCATGGTGTGCGTGGCGGCGGCGGGCAATGCAGTGGGCGTGGCAGGCATGATGGCAGCAGGCCCTAAGTGTGTGCGATTGGCTCCCGCCTGCAAACCCTGCCCCCTTCCACACGATTGGTCCCCGCCCGCAAACCCCGCCCCTGGCTCTCGAGCATTTCAAAATGTGCACGAGCATGTCAAAATGGCTCCCGGCATAAAAAGTTTGCCGACCCCTGGGCTAGGGTCTCGAACCTCCGAACTTGCAACCTTCCGATCAAGAAGCCTGGTGTCTTACCCGCTAAGCCACCACACCCCCTAATACATACATACATACTGTATATCTATTAAAACCACAAACATTAAAACCTGGCACCAAAGTTAAACTTTCACATGAAGTCCATTACTAGGTCCTCCCATCATTCTCACCCAGCGCTTGGAGGAACAGCCAGGTCTTAAGTGCTTTTTGGAAGGCTAGGAGGGTGGGGGCCTGCCGAACTTCAGGGGGAAGGGTGTTCCATAAGGTAGGGGCTGCCACAGAAAAGGCATGCCTCCTAGATCCCATACAATGGCAATGTTTAAGGGAAGGGACTAGGAGTGTGCCCAACCTATCTGATCTGGTAGGATGGGTAGATGTCCTTACAGAGAGGTAATCCTGCAGATAACCTGGCCCTGTGCCATGTAGGGCTTTAAAGGTAATAGCCAGCACCTTGAATTGCACCCAGAAGGAAACTGGGAGCCAGTGCAGCTCATGCAACAGAGGTATTACATGGGTAAACCTAGGGGCACCCATCACTGTACATGCCGCTACATTCTGGACCAGTTGTAGCTTCCGGGTGGTCTTCAAGGGCAGCCCCATGTAGAGTGCATTGCAGTAATCCAAATGGGAAGTGACCAAGACTTGAGTGACCGTGAGCAAGGCCTCCCGGTCCAGGAAGGGGCACAATTGGTGCACCAGATGAATCTGTGCAAAGGCCCCACTAGCCATGGCTGCCACCTGCTCCTTGAGCAGGGGCTGTGAATCTAGGAGGAACCCCGAATTGCAACCAGCTCAGTCTGGGGGAGTGCCTCCTTGTCCAGAGTCAGAGATCACCTGGGTCTGGGGGGCCAAAAACCCAGAACCACTCTGTCTTGCCAGGCTTGAGTCGAAGCCGGTTCCTCCCCATCCAGACCCCTACAGCCTCCAGGCACTTTACCAGTGCTGTCACAGCATCACCTGTCTGGCTGGGGGTGGAGATATGTAACTGGGTATCATTAGCTTACTGATGATACTGCACCCCATACCGACAGATGACCTCCCCCAGCGGTTTCATGTAGATGTTAAAAAGGACAGGTGAAAGGTTTGAGCCTTGAGGCACCCCACATTGCAGGGGCCTAGGGCTTGGCCTCTCCTCCCTCAACAACACTGATTGGAACCAGCCACGGAGGAAGGAGGAGGGCCAGAATGGTTGCACCACCCCCATCCCAAGCCCTCCAAAGGTCATCGACAAGTGCGACCAATGCTGCTTCAGTGCCATGCCCCGGCCTGAACCCAGACTGAAACGGGTCCAGATAATCCGCTTCATCCAGGGCCCTCTGTAACTGCGCACCAGCCACCCTCTCAACAACCTTTCCTAAAAAGGGAAGGTTGGAGACTGGGCGAAAGTTACGTAACAATGTTGGGTCCAAGGACAGCCTCTTGAGAAGGGGGCACACTACTGCCTCCTTCAAAGCAGGCAGTACCACCCCCTCCCGCAAAGAGGCATTAACCACTGCTTGGACCCAACCACATACTACCTCCTGGGAGGCCTTAACCAACCAGGAGGGCATGGGTCCAGAACACAGGTGGCCAAGCTCACAGCCACAAGGACCCTGTCCACTTCCTCAAGAACAACCGGCTTGAACTCCTCCCAGATAACTCGGCTCAAACATGTCTCTGTCACCTCCAAAGGATCTGCCGAGCCAGAGTGCAACTCAGAGCAAAGTCGAGCAACTATCTGACAGATGCCAGATGGTTATGATTTCCTGGGATTGATTGAAACCTACCCTATCACCCTAAAAATATAGCAGGATTCCCAGTTCATCCCCACAAAAGCACAACTCTGTGAGTTTAATCTCTGCAGCAGCAACTTTCTGATCATTTCAGAACTGATGCATATTTTATTTTCTTCTGCTGTCCGTTTTTATTGTTATGAAACAGTGACCATGTCCACAAATTGCATTAAGTAATAACTTGGTTTATTTGGCTTTGGTTTGGCATATTGTATGAGGCTGGTGAACTGCAGATTGTAGTTATGTGTGGATTCAACCTATTTGATAAAACCTGGCTAAAACAAACCATGCTTTTGTTTGTTGTGTGAAATCATACTAAAAGCAAAGAACAGAAAAAAGCAGTTACAGTGAAACCTTGATTTAATGGACCCCTATTTAGCTGACTTTGGATGCAACAGACCAAATATCCATCCCACATCTCCCCAAAATAGCAAACAGGTCTATTTCAGAGATTACATTATGCAAATGATACAATTTACATCATTTGCACGATTATGCCAATGACATAAATTGTAAATGATATAAAATGCATCATTTGCATAATGACATAATTAAGTGAATTATGTAAATCATTGCAGTGATATACTTTTGTATTTAACAGACAGCCATGTCTGATGGACAACCCTCCCCACAAATAGTCCTTTAAAATGGGATTTCACTCCATATACATAATGCAAAAAATGATATTGTAATTACATTATAGTTTGCCATATAATTTTGATGTTATAAATAATATCAGTTTGTTAATAAATGTGTTTGCAAGCTTGTGTTTTTCTGCAGTATATTAACTTCTTCAGAGTCGTAATACACTATTTTAATGGAAGATTTCCAAGATATGGTACTTCTTCTATAGTAAAAAAACAATGTGTGCTCTATTACATATAATTATATCAGCTAACAAAAATTCTGGTCAGGTTGAAGTCCCAGATGCTCCTTAATCTGAATGAGGAGAGTCCTCTTCTATGCTTTGGAAAACAGAAAAACAATGATACAAATATCAGTTCATAAGCACCACCACCAGATGGCAAAAGAATGCCATTTAGACTGAGGACACCCTATTTTGAAAAAAGCTTCAGCCTATTCTAGATTTGAACAGAGATCGAGTTTCCTTGAATAAAGTTCAAATGCAACAACTCCAATAAGGGGAAAGTATTAATTTAATCAATTTATTGCCCCCTCAATCGTCAAAGCGGCTCCAAGTGCCTTAAAACAATATAGCAGAAATAGATTAAAATAGGTATCCAACAGTAAAACTTGTTGATCGGAAGATTGCAAGTTTGGAGGTTCGAATCCCTAGCCCCATGTGATGGAGTGAGCTCCCACACTAGCTCCAGCTCTTGCCAACCTAGCAATTCGAAAGCATGCAAATGCAAGTAGATTAATAGGTACCACTTCGGTGGGATGGTAACAGTGTTCCGCGTGCGTCATGCTGGCCACATGACCGTGGAAGCGTCTTCGGAGAACGCTCGCTCTTCAGCTAACAAATGGAGATGAGCACTGGCCCCTAGAGTCGGACATGACTGCACAAATGTGCGGGGGGAACCTTTACCTTTTTAAGGAAACAACAATGTAGTTTTGCAGCATACAAACAAGATCACAAGCAAGGTCACAGACGGCCCCGTCTGAGGACCTGCTGCAAAAGCCAGATCTCCACTGTTTTCCGAAAGCACAATGGTGTCAGGGTCTTGCAGGTGTCTGGGGGAATGCTGTCCCAGAGGACAGGGTCTACAGTCAAAAAACGTCTCCTGGGTCCCATGACAGCACTACTTCACCAATGGGATGTGGGGCATGCTGGCCCTGACAAACGTAAAAGAACAGACAGTCCCATAGGGATCTAAGCCTCAAGACAATTACGGCATAAATGAATATCCATTTCTGCATAATCCCTCCTATGTTTGGAAATAAAAGAAACCCACCAGGGATGTCAATAGGAGCCCAATACAGTGTTGCAGCACAGGAGACAGCAATTAATGGGATCCCTTCTACAAATCTCCAGCAAAGGAGATTGTTACCTTGTCGTGGTGCTGGAGCTTGAGCACCTCAATGAAACCATGAGCTAAACCGTGAAGGGACACCCAAGACGGGAAGGTCGTGGCAGAGAGGTCAGACTAAATACGATCCCTGGGGAAGGTAATGGCAACCCACCCCAGTATTATTGCCATGAAAACTAAATGGATCAGTACAACCAGAGATATGTCGGTATACCATCGGAAGATGGGACTCCCAGGTCGGAAGATGGTCAAAATGCTACTGGGGAGGAACAGAGGATACGTTCAACTAGCCCCAGATGTGATGACGCAGCTAGCTCAAAGCCGAAAGGACGGCTAGCGGCCGACGGTGCTGGTGGTGAACGATGAATCCGATGTTCTAAAGATCAACACACCATAGGAACCTGGAATGTAAGATCTATGAGCCAGGGCAAATTGGATGTGGTGATTGGTGAGATGTCAAGATTAAATATAGACATTTTAGGTGTCAGTGAACTGAAATGGACTGGAATGGGCCACTTCACATCAGATGACCACCAGATCTACTACTGTGGACAAGAGGACCACAGAAGAAATGGAGTAGCCTTCATAATTAATAATAAAGTGGCTAAAGCAGTGCTTGGATACAATCCAAAAAATGATAGAATGATCTCAATTCGAATTCAGGGTAAGCCATTTAACATCACAGTGATCCAAATATACGCCCCAACCACAGATGCTGAAGAAGCAGAAGTAGATCAGTTCTATGAGGATCTGCAGCACCTACTGGATAATACACCAAAAAGAGATGTTATTTTCATTACAGGAGACTGGAATGCTAAGGTGGGTAGTCAGACGACACCTGGAATTACAGGCAAGCATGGTCTGGGAGAACAAAATGAAGCAGGACATAGGCTGATAGAATTTTGCCAAGACAACTCACTGTGTATAACAAACACTCTCTTCCAACAACCTAAAAGACGACTTTATACATGGACTTCACCAGATGGTTGACACCGAAATCAGGTTGACTACATCCTTTGCAGCCAAAGGTGGCAGACATCTATACAGTCGGTAAAAACAAGACCTGGAGCTGACTGTAGTTCAGATCACGAACTTCTTATTGCAAAATTTAGAATCAGACTAAAGAGAATAGGGAAGACCCACAGATCAGTTAGATATGAGCTCACTAATATTCCTAAGGAATATGCAGTGGAAGTGAAGAATAGATTTAAGGGACTAGATTTAGTAGATAGGGTCCCAGAAGAACTATGGACAGAAGTTCACAACATTGTTCAGGAGGCGGCAACAAAAAACGTCCCAAAGAAAAAGAAAACCAAGAAGGCAAGATGGCTGTCTGCTGAGACACTGGAAGTAGCCCAAGAAAGAAGGAAAGCAAAAGGCAACAGTGATAGGGGGAGATATGCCCAATTAAATGCAAAATTCCAGAGGTTAGCCAGAAGAGATAAGGAATTATTTTTAAACAAGCAATGTGCGGAAGTGGAAGAAGACAATAAAATAGGAAGGACAAGAGACCTCTTCCAGAAAATTAGAAACATCGGAGGTAAATTCCAGGCAAAAATGGGTATGATCAAAAACAAAGATGGTAAGGACCTAACAGAAGCAGAAGAGATCAAGAAAAGGTGGCAAGAATATACGGAAGATCTGTATAGGAAGGATAATAATATTGGGGATAGCTTTGACAGTGTGGTCAGTGAGTTAGAGCCAGACATCCTGAAGAGTGAGGTTGAATGGGCCTTAAGAAGCATTGCTAATAACAAGGCAGCAGGAGATGACGGTATCCCAGCTGAACTGTTTAAAACCTTGCAAGATGATGCTGTCAAGGTGATTCATGCCATATGCCAGAAAATTTGGAAAACACAAGAATGGCCATCAGATTGGAAAAAATCAACTTATATCCCCATACCAAAAAAGGGAAGCACTAAAGAATGTTCAAACTATCGAACAGTGGCACTTATTTCACATGCCAGTAAGGTAATGCTCAAGATCTTGCAAGGTAGACTCCAGCAATTCATGGAGCGAGAATTGCCAGATGTACAAGCTGGGTTTAGAAAAGGCAGAGGAACTAGAGACCAAATTGCCAATATCCGCTGGATAATGGAGAAAGCCAGGGAGTTTCAGAAAAACATTTATTTCTGTCTTATTGACTATTCTAAAGCCTTTGACTGTGTGGATCATAACAAATTGTGGCAAGTTCTTGGTGGTATGGGGATACCAAGTCATCTTGTCTGCCTCCTGAGGAATCTGTATAACGACCAAGTAGCAAGTGGAAAGTGGAAGGCAAAAGGAAGAGGGGCCGACCAAGGGCAAGATGGATGGATGATATTCTGGAGGTGACGGACTCAACCATGGGGGAGCTGGGGATGGTGACGGCCGACAGGAAACTCTGGCGTGGGCTGGTCCATGAAGTCACGAAGAGTCGGAAGCGACTGAACGAATAAAGAACAACAAAATTCTACAAATATCTCCATTAAATCATATTGAGGAAAGATGCATCCAAAAAATAGACTATATACATATACCTCAGCTGTGTACAAAAAAGCTGAAGTATGGGTACTTGCATTTTTAAAAAGAGCTTTCAAAAATCACTAAATATTTGATAGGGCTGAATAATATGTGAAATCCTGTGACATTACATGGATCAGTTGGGGACTAATGTGTGCATCCCCTATTTCAAAAATGTTAAGCAAAGCCTTTTCTGTTCTTCCAAATCTGTTTGCATCATTGTCTTGGGGCATCTTGGGCTGCAGACTTGAATCTTCTTCACAATATAAAGATCTTAGCTAGCAACAACTATATTTCTAACCATTCCTCTTAAATTTTGCAACTGAGAGATTATCCCTAAGGCTTCGTGGATCTTAGATGGGGTAGGTTGATTTGATGAAGCTTCAATAGTGTCACTTCATCAACATGGATCACCAAATCAGTCTGGATCTGCTTTGATTTGGCTGTTTGGATGGTTTTCGGCCTAAGCATGCAAGCCTTTTACACATGCACAAAAGATTCTTTTATTATGGTGATATGAAAAATCAAACCAAATTGCTCTGTTCAACCACTCAACTTGATTGACTGAATTGGATCAGGGAATTTAATCAGGTCACTTCCATGCACTGATATGATTTTCTGCACCAACGTGACTGTTTGAAGGAGAAGGGAAGGCTTTGAACAGGCTCATTATTCCATCTCATAATTTTCCTTGCCTCCAGTAAATTCTGCTACTAGAGGTCGGAGGAAGCAACAGATTGAACTGCTGTTGTGTCCTTTTCTACTACAATAGTCTTTCAACATTGTCTCCAGGGGCTAACCAGGGGTATCCATGGCATGTGTGTGTGTGTGTGTGTGTGTGTGAATATCTAAGGATAGGTATAAGGATTATATTTTACATAAATACATAAAACACGTAAAAGGTGAAGGTAAAGGTAAGGATGCTTTTACCTTACCTTACATAAAACACGTACCAAAAATTAATTGGGAGAGTGGAAGAGACAGGAAGGAGAACTGGAATACTTTCCCATCATATGGTCCCATTTCTTCAGGACTAGTGATATTCTTCAGAAGTTTGCAGAAGAAGAGCGGGGTCCTATATCACTAGCTGCTCACCAGTCCTTTGACTAGATCAACTCAGCAAGCATAAACCCAGCAAGCATGTGATTTTCCAAACCCATGGTTCCCCTGAAGCCGGGGACTCAGATTTGTTCAGAGAACAGGTATGGGAATGGGGGTGGGAATGGAATTGTTTTTACAAGGAGTCAGATCTTTTCCAAATGCAGGGAGCTTGATTTGTCATAGCATTATAAGACTTTATTGTGCAGATATTCTGGCTGGGTCCAAAAGCAGGTAGATGTTTCCTCTGGGAATGAACCATGTGATTTGGGCCTACAAGCACAAGATTTCATATATATCTTGCTGAAACAGGAAAAATGAAACACATATTTCTATTCCAGGTTCCATTTAGGCCACCATGGCCTCCCTCAGGTCATGCAGGTGAGTCATTACTCTCCCAGCTGCTGTCAGCCAGTGTGCATGTGGGGCTTCTCGCTGCTTTGGCCTACTGGCCTACACCCCTGCTGATGTTTTACCCCCTCCGACACAGTTTTTGTGGAAACTGTTTAAAATTTCAATGGTATTTTCTACCAAAGCTAAATTGGGAGGTGATGAAGCTCCAGTGGGACTCTGGGAGGTCTCTTCCCTACAGTCAACTGGCACCTGAGCTGAGGAAGGAGACACAGGCTAGGCTCACTCAACATCCTTAACCAGGTAGGCTAAAGACCTATGACTGGATTTGCACAGTACACTTAGATTTTAGTATTATTTAGGTTTTTGTTAACCTGGCCTGTTCAGTAAATTTAGACTAGGGCGTAAAAAAAAATCCAGGAGAAAAAAATTGCAAACTAATTCCACAAGGCTGCCAAGAAATATGTATAGATGGAGTCACCAGGTTGACATCATCCAGGTCAGTGTTTCTCAACATTGGCAACTTTAAGATGTGTGGACTTCAACTCCCAGAATTCAACTTCGAGTGGAATTCTGGGAGTTGAAGTCCACACATCTTAAATTTGCCGAAGTTGAGAAACACTGATCCAAGTCCTCCTTCAGAATGAAATGTTATAATCCATAACTGAAGAACTTGTAGAAGCAGCCACTTTCCTGGTGCTCCAAGCTGCACAATCTGAAAGAGCAGCACAAGCCAGTCAGCAAAGGTCAGGGTGCCATCCATGGAGGAGGAGAAAACAAAGAAGAGCAACAGTTGTTGGTCCACCTTGGGTATCAGGCAATCTTCTGCTGGCTTTGGCTGTGATCTGCCAAAGGATCAACCATCCATTCACTCTCTCCTTGCCTGGCAAAAAATCAGGAAGAGTCTGATAGCAACTTTTCCAACTAACATGTTTTCTTAAAGGCATCATTTTTCATGAGCTGCAATTCACTTCATCAGTTTATGAAAGGATATACCTTTTAATAAAATTGTTGGAAAAGGTGCTACCAGGCTTTTTGCCACCATAGACTAACATGGCTCCCCTCCTACAAACTGTCTCTCTTACTTCCTTGAAGCTCCATGTTGTTACCTGACCCCACAATTTTATTTTCCAGCATTGCTGGAGGGGCAAGAGGCAGCAAGGAATCACAACTCCCCCAGTGCTTAGCTTAGATGGGAAGTACCAGCCCACCAACACCAATTTGCCTCTCAGCATCATTTGGAGGGAGTCTTTAGTTTATATCTAGCTTTATATGGATGCTGTTGGGACAAAACAGGAACAGCGAAAGCTTTTTCCATAAAAGAGGAGTCATTTTTTTCTTTAATCACAGGATTTTTCTCCCTTTACAGAGGGTTATCAATCTTCTAAGAGATGGACAGTCCAATGTAATGTAATGTAATGTAATGTAATGTAATGTAATGTAATGTAATGTAATGTAATGTAATGTAATGTAATGTAATGTAATGTCTCTTACCTGAAAGGTGAATTCTGCCAATCTAATCTTACTGTAATTCCAAGTGTTCAGCCAAAATCCTTCTTCCTGTAATTTAAGGCTCTTGACAATAGTCCTGACATTTTGGGCAGTGGAAGACATGTCTTTGCCTTCTTTTGCATGATAGCCCTTTTAGTTTTTGGAGATGCCTTCATATATTATCCACTGCATAAATCATCTTACTGAGCAAAGGTGGTGGAGCTGACACAATGATTTCCTCATATCATCTTAACATAGCAGTCAAGATCTAATTTGTGGAGTGTTGGTGAGGGGAATGTGGGCAGGCAGGCTAACATTGCCCTCTCCTGTGGTGTCTGGGTACACCAGATTTCCACTGGGAGAAACCAGACCGCATCTGTCTGCTCTAGAGGCAGCCCAAACTCCCACAGCCAACTTGCTTTTCAAGCCCCATGTTGATTGGTTCCTCCAACTGGACCTCGCATTAGCATGTAGGAGACGGGAATTGCCTTGGTTGAGATGTTGAATGTGAAAGGTAACGGACAGGGTATTGCTAATGGCTTGAAAGTGAAATGAGCTAACCACATTATAGTTTCAAGAAACTGTCAGTTAACCATAAACTGACAAGACACTTAATTAGAAAAGAAAGCCACTTGGTGTCTCCATGCCCCAAAGCCAAGCCAAGCTAATAGAATGTATACCCCAGCTTGCAGGAGACCATATACATACATGTGGCTGGGTCCATGCGATGGTTGCTACATCCTTGGGAGAGGGAGTGTTTCCGGCTGCTTTTAAAGAGGCGCTGGTGCACCCCCTCCTCAAGAAGCCATCACTGGACCCTACAGTGTTGGACAATTTTCGTCCCGTCTCCCACCTTCCCTTTTTAGGGAAGGTGGTTGAGAAAGTCGTGGCATTGCAGCTCCAGAGGATTCTGGATGATACGGATTATCTGGACCCCTTCCAGTCAGGATTCAGGCCGGGATATGGGGCAGAGACTGCATTGGTCGCACTTACAGATGATCTCTGGCGAGAGCGGGATGGAGGCAGTGCATCCATCCTAGCTCTTCTTGACCTCTCAGCGGCTTTCGATACCATCGACCATGGTATCCTTTTGGGGCGGCTCGGAGAGTTGGGGTTGGGCGGCGTAGTCTTGCGCTGGTTCGCCTCCTTCCTCCGAGACCGGTCCCAATCGGTGGTGATAGGAGATGAGAGGTCCGACCCTCGGCCCCTACTTTGTGGGGTGCCGCAGGGCTCGGTTCTCTCCCCTCTCCTATTTAATATCTACATGAAACCGCTGGGTGAGATCATCCGCCAACACGGGATGAGGTATCATCAGTATGCTGATGATACTCAACTATATATCTCCATCCCGGGTGAGTTAAGTGATGCAGTTTCTGCCCTTTCTCAGTGCCTGGAGGCTGTGGGGGTCTGGATGGGGAACAACAGGCTTCAGCTGAACCCTGGCAAGACGGAGTGGCTGTGGATTGATGGCGCCTCGGGATCCAAGGAGTTGTCATCTTTAGATCTGGACGGGGTGGCACTACCCCGTTCAGACTCAGTGCGGAATCTGGGGGTCCTTCTGGACTCACGACTCCTGCTTGAAGAGCAGGTGGCAGTCGTGGCCAGAAGGGCTTTTGTACAACTTCGAGTTGTACGCCAGCTTCGCCCTTTCCTGGACCGAGATGCCCTCCGTACAGTCACTCATGCCCTGGTCATCTCCCATATAGACTATTGCAATGCACTCTACATGGAGCTACCCTTGAAGAATATCCGGAAGCTTCAGCTGGTCCAGAATGCGGCTGCGCGCGCAGTTATGTGTGCCCCAAGATCGGCACACGTGACACCTCTGCTGCGTGAACTGCACTGGTTACCAGTTTGCTTCCGGGTCCAATTCAAGGTGTTGGTTGTTACCTTTAAAGCCCTACATGGCATGGGACCAGGTTACCTTAGAGACCGCCTCATCCCCAGAGTATCGACCCGCCCCACCCGGTCATGCAGAGAGGGCATGCTACGGATCCCATCAGTAAAAGAATTTCATCTAGCGGGATCCAGGAGGCGTGCCTTCTCTGCCGTAGCACCCGCCCTTTGGAACATCTTGCCCCTTGAGGTGAGGCTAGCCCCCACACTCCTGACCTTCAGGAAACAACTGAAAACCTGGCTCTGCCACCTCGCCTGGGACGGGATGAGTAATAGCTCTTCCTGGAGATGGTTCGCACCATAAAGTTCAGTCCGGTTCGTAAATATCAGATACAGCCTCTTGGATTTTATATTTTTATATTTTTATATTTTTAATTGATTGTATAAAGTATTTTATATGTTTTTAATCGCTGACTTTATTGTAAACTGCCCAGAGTCCCCTTGTGGGGGGAGATGGGCGGTGATATAAGTTAGAAATAATAAATAAATAATAATAAATATGGCTGAAATTTCTAGGATCATCTGGCACAAACAGGATGCCGTTCTCCTAGTTATCTTGTTCAGCAACACCATCTTCCTACCTGAAGGTACAGCTAGGCTTACCAAGCTGTTACACCAAGGTAGGAGGCAAAGCTAGAGGGTGTGGACACTGGACGCTTTCAAGAGAGGAGGAAAAGAAGTGCCAGAACCCTCCAACTCTACTCCATCTCATGTTACACACAGTTCTGCTCGCAGATGACACTAGTTGGGAAGGGGGCGGAAGCTGAGAACCCACCAAGAGCTGCCCTGAAACTCTCCTGCATTAAATCTGTAAGAACAGCACCTCTCCCTGACTTGTTGCTGTGGCACAATAAAGCTTGGCCATGGGGTCAGCACAATAGATGTTGACGTATTTCTCCCAGTTCAAGGACAGGAAGAATGCATGTTCATGCAGGTGAGATGAAGTGTTCACTTGGCAACAGTGTCTAAAAGCAGCTTTTGTTAGGGATACCATATTTGGGCTGCAAAAATCTGAAAGACCATGAGCTGCGGTAAAGGGAGGTCGCTGTATCTCTGCATTGCCCTCTATCCATCACCTGTATTTTTGCAGCCATGATATCATGTTCCTAGCCTTGTGGTTGCAAGATATCAACATGCTTTGCTTCCCTTTTACTACATCTTTCCTTAATATCTAGCCTGATAAATGAAGAACTTGAAACCTCAATCCTAGTTCTGTGACATTTGGTTGGTATTTTACCTGTCTATGGATATGATATTTTTCTTTTAGACATTAATATGCATTTCCCCTTTCTTTCTTTGTATTTAACCTAGAAAGAAGCTTAGCTGCTTGTGCCACATGAGCGTTTAGTTTCAAGTAAGAGTTATGTCTTTTCTGCAATAAGTCCAATGTGGCTATTCTGGCTTGAAAAGACTATTACTCCAACAGTCTCTGTTATAAAGTTATGTTTCTAAAATGTCACTGCCTCTGACCAGGTCAGTCATGCTGTATAAACTTGCTTGATGGTAGATGAACATTGCTCTCTACGCCTGATGTCGTTTCTGCGCTAGTTAAGTTAAGGCTACCAGAGCCCCTGGCCTGCAAGATGGGGGAACCTCTCAAAGCTACTGGGTGGGATGAGGCCTGTGTTCCCACCCATTAGAAACTGCCAGCCCTGCAACTCCAAGGGAATGGCTGCAGAAGTACCTTCGCAGCAGGAGCAGGAGCAGGAGCAGAGGGAATGACGATCTCATCTTCCCAAACCCCGACAACATGCAACCTCAGATCAGTGTGGCTCCCCATGTGAAAGGGCCGTAATTCAGTCTCAGGCAAAGTCCTTGTCAGAGTGCAGGAAGCATTCGGCGAGGCTGTCGAGCAGTGCTTTCCAAACTGCTGCCGTTGGCGACACACCAATGGTGGCAGCAGTGGCAGCGTGGGGGCTTGCGTGGCGGTAGCGGCGGCAGCGGCCTCGCTAAAACGCAGAAGAGCTGATGGCATGCCACTGCTGTCGTCCCTGCTGCTGCCACCATGCACACCGCCGTGCGCGCCCCCACGCTAAAGTGTTACGACACACAGTCTGGAAAGCTATGCTGTAGAGAGATGTATAAGGAAAAAAGCAGGAGTTAAACATCACCATAGAAATAGGAGAGAAATTGGAACATGGCCTGAGGGTGAGAGAGAAAACCTCAGCATAAATGAGAAGTCAACTGCCTTGTTTTCTTGCTTCTTTGGCAATAGAAGGTAGCTTCCAAGAAATTGGAGATTTTGGCACAATTTTAAATAGAAGGAATCTCTATGGTGCTTAAAGACATGGAAGGGTGAATATATTCTACACTACGCCAGTGTTTCCGTCAATCTTCATGTTGACACTTAACTTAGGATTTGCAGGTCAGATAGCAAAGAAGGAGAACACCAAGACAGACGCCAGGATGGTGGTAAATCTTTAAAAAGTTTTATTAAGAAATTGCCCCAAAATACTTACAGCGTCAGGAGGATACGACCCCAAACAGCCCAAAAGGCGGGGAAGGTTTATGTCCTGGATCTCGACTCACCAGGAAGCTGAGAAAAAGGGGTGAATCTTATAGCCCTTTTCCCCACTCCCCCGCCCTTTGGAATCCTCACTTTGGCTCTGGGATAAGTATGGAGGGGAAATGAATGTTTGTGTTTACATTCATTGAAGAGGAAGAGATTACAAGAAAGTAAGCAGGTACACAGGCTACAGAGGCTACACATTAACGGAACGCTTTCAAGTACACACTGGGACAACACACATTGAAAGGAATGCCTTGGCGCCAGCTGCTTGCTTAACATGCTGAGGGCTGCAAGCCTGGAGCCATTTAAAAAGCTTTTATGGGGAAACTGATTAGGGTCTTCGTCAGTTTCAGATATCAGCGCAAGTGACCAAGGGTACTAATTAACCTATGGCTAGCACCTTTTAGGGAAGCGCTGCACAGATTGCCCTCTGCAAGGGGGGAAATTCTGCGAAGGGGAAAAGGGAAAAGGGAAAAAATACAAAAAATACAAGTTCGGCAATCAGGCACAGGACAGCCAGAATAGTGCAGTTACTAATCTAGCCTCCGGTTCCAGCCCTGACCTGTTTCCACACAACATGTACTCTGTGAAAATGAGAACAGAGCAATTGCTTAAGTTTGGGGGAAGCATATAAACCTCTTTTGCAAAACTATCGATTGCAGTTTGCTGCAACTGTAGTCCTAACCACATTTCTGTTTCTATATTGGCTTTGCTCATCATGGCTGAAATTTCTAGGATCATCTGGCACACACAGGATTCCATTCTCTAGGTTATCTTGTTCAGCAACATCATCTTCCTTCCTGAAGGTACAGAAGAAATGGCCCGCATTCTTTCTCAAGCCGCTGGAGAGGTGTTTTGCAGAGCTGGCAGTGGACACAGAAACACATAACAGTGGAGGCTTTCATGCATTTTACGATACAATATTCAGTTATTTACAGCAGGTATTTACAACAGGGCTATACAGCACAGTCCCAATGTCAGGTCTTTCCTCCCAGGTCTCCCTACCAGCAACATTCCCCCTCTACCTCCCCTGCTTCCTTCCCCTTTCTCTTGGTATGCCTCCCCCCTCCCCCTCCCCTTTCTGGGCTTGACAAGAGAGAGAGGCTATGAAAAGGAAGAAAGGGCTGGGATTGCTGTAGTGTGCTCAGCGTGGCTTGACCTTCTCCAGCTCAGCCGAACACCTCCTGTTGCTCCATAGGGAGATGAACCCCTCTCAGGGTGTCCTGCACAGTTTTCCCTCAAAGTCTGGGCTTCTCCACTGGCATCTCTCTCCCTCCATCCCCTCCAGGGTCTTGAGTGAAGCCACCGCCTACAGCCAGCTGGGTCCCTCCTCTTCGTCCTTGGGCCTTGCATGGAGCTCTTGTCCCTCTGGGTCTTCAATTCCCCTCTTCCAGGGAAGCTCCCCTGGACCTTTCATCTCCTCTCCCAAAGAGGAACCAACAACTGCTCTGCACACTTCACTTCTCTCTCCAACTTCCAGCACAGCTTTGGGCGTGGCAGCGACAGCGAACCTTGGCGTGATGGACCCTCGGCCCTTGGCATACCAGCAAGGTTTCGATGGACCCTCTGTGAGGTAGTGGGCTTGTGGCAGGGCGTGTGATGAATGGGCCTGGCCCTTGACCAACATAGTGGACTGGTAGGACAACAAGCCCCAATGCGGCAATCCAGCGCAGCTTTGACTCCCTCCCACTCTATTAGTTCATCTACTGGACTTAGGAGATGTTGGAGATCAGGTGATTTTGGAGAAGAAACCCGAGACTCAGACATTCTGGATGCTGTGCTGGCCTTAATATCTTATGCCAGAAAGGAGCACCAACATAGAGGACTGCTGTCTTTTTATAACAGTGACCTTGAGTGAACCGTCTATTCCCATCCAGGCAAGCGGCAGTGGGTTGGGTTCCTTAGACGACCCTGTTTAAGATTATGAGATTTCTTTTGGGTCAAACAAACTCAGTGACCCATTTACAGGGTCGTTTGGAGGAGTTTTCAGAGCATCTGCAGGAGAAAATCGCTCAGATCCATTCTAAGTTGGACTCTAAGCGTGATACACAGTCTGGGGAGATGATGGAGGAACGTACTTACCCTGTTATCTGGGAACGGTTCGATCCTGTTGGCCCTGAGGAAGTGAACAGAATCCTCCGGATTGTGAAGGACACCACATGTCATTTAGATCCGTGTCCCTCCTGGCTAGTAAAATTGGCCTGGGAGGTGACTTGTGGTTGGGTCCAGGCAATGATTAATACATCTCTTAGGGAGGGAGTGTTTCTGGCAGCCTTTAAGGAGATGCAGGTGCGCCCCCTCCTAAAGAAATCATTCCTGGACCCTACTATTTTGTAATTTTATTAAGTTTTAAAATACATAGTAAAAGTTAGAACAGAAAAAAGAAATACAAATACAAATACAAAATAAGAAAAAGATAAAGATAAAGTGAAGTCAAAAAATAATAAACAAAGAAAATATAGAAAATAGGTGTCCTCCAATCTATCTTTGAACTTTAAGTACAATAATTGATTTTAAATGTTAGTCCTTCATACGATACACAGGAACTTTTCTTTGTCATATGCCCTTTGATTTCTATAATCCAATCTTCTGATCTTCATATAGGTTTCACCTTTCTTGCTATCTCCCAATAATCCATCTTTGGTTCCCACTCCTTGAAGTAGTAGTTAAATGTTAAATGTTCATTGCTGCATCAGTTTGATATTTTATATTCGTTCTTTCCATTTTTACATCTATATTTGTATCTTCAATAAAATCCAATTAGTATAACAAATAAAGGCCTTATTTACTTCTAATAAACTACAATATATTCTTTTTATATTATGACTACATATTATATCTCAATTATCCATCTATAATTTCCACTCCTTGGGATAATGTCCATTTAAACTGAATACATAACTTATCATAACACATAACCTAATACCTAATATACCAATTCTTATAATATTCATACATACATATTCATACATGATGTCATCCTGTAATAACCTTCATTTCATTGACCTTATGTCCCATATCATGATACAATCTTCTGTTTAGGTTATGCCAAAATCACAATATGCAATGCCAAGTTCACAATATACAGCCTGCTTTTTTCTATATCTCGTGTAGAGTATCAGAATAATTTTCTCACCCTTTCCACGTATTTCACAATATCTATCCAATTGCATACTCAAATTTTCTCCCTGTCTCCACTGCCATAACATATTTATACCAGAATTATAATGTATAGCCTTCAGATTGTTTTTCTGACCTAATATATTTAAAATTCCCTCCTCCTGTTTCTCTTCTATTTCAAAAACATTTTTCTTTCCTGTTTCTAATTCTATTTTTTGTTCTTTTTTTTCTTGGTCTTGCAAAGTTATCAATAATAGTTCCAATGACTTCTTAATTTCTGAAAGAGATTCACTAAATTCTTTTTTAAACTCTTGAATTGCTGTTGAAAAAGCCATTCTTCTTCTGTGTCCTTCAGATTATAGCAACAACCACTGTAGTCAAAACAATAAGATTAGTCAGCTGATCTATTCATGGAATACTACCAGCAAAGTCTATTAAGTAAAACGTTTTTTAAGATTAAAAGAAAAAAAAGGTTCCAATAATCCAAAATACAGGAGAGAATAATATTTCAAACAGTTTATAAAAGGAGAAATAAAGAATAAATTCCAAGTGAAACAAAATCCACTCAAAGAATGTAGAGAAAAAAAAGAAAAAAAGTTTACAAACGTTTCCCTGTGCTTTTGTTCTTCAAGCTGCAAGCTGTTTAATCCAAACAAACAGTTTCTCAAGAAATAAATAGTCAATTAGTTTGTCAGGCAAAAAATTACAAACAAAGTCTCTTAGGTCCCAACTTCTCTAATACAAAAGAAAGGTAAAAAAAATGCAAATGTTTCATTATGTTGCAAATGTAGAATCTATCAAACTTCCACCAAAATCAGTTATAGCAAAGAAAGCACAAAAGTAGCCAACATTTTAAGCAAAGTCCAAAAGATAGATCTTAGATACTAAAAACATTCTAATCTAAAAAAAAAAAATTTCTAAAGTGATCTAAAAGCGACTGCACGCTCTTGTGTCTCTTCAAAGAGATTTAGATTCCCTGTAAGAGCCAGATGTCTCTCCGGCCATTCCCTTGCACTCACCCCTGTTCCCTCCGTGGTGGAAACTACAAAGAAAAGCAGGAGTGGGCAATTCCAATGGCCCTGTGAGCAATCTTCTGGTCCCCCCTTCTTCAGGGGGAAAACTTCAGTGGTCTCACAACTTCTGTAGTCCACTGCAAACAAGGAAAATTCAGCCAGGTCTCAGCACTCTGAGAAATTCTGACTGGTCGAGCTGCCAGCCAAGCATGGAGTGGACCCTGGACCCTACTATTTTGGACAACTTTCATCCAGTCAACCTTGGGCATCTACTGCTGAATAGAAGATGAAAAGAAAGAAAGAAAAGAAAAGAAAAGAAAAGAAAAGAAAAGAAAAGAAAAGAAAAGAAAAGAAAAGAAAGCAAACATAGTTTTACCATTCTTCCTATCATTTCAACTGGAATGGAAAACTGGCCAAACTCTTGTCAGTTTCACCTGAAATTGAAAGGAAGCAAAAACCAGATTGACAAAAAACATAGGGTCCTATGTACACTTCTAGATATCAGAAACAGAGTTGCATCTTTTGATGACAAGGAATCATTTGACAAAATGGGTTTTAATGTTTGGATACTGCCCTCCTCCTCCTCCTCCTCCTCCTCCCCTCCCCCCATTTAAATAATTGCTTTGTTCCCATCTTCACTGATCACATATTGTGAAGAAGCTGGTCCTCAGTTATTAATTCAGAGTCTCTCAATCACATGCCATCAGAGGATGGAGAAGAGTTCTTTATTAATACAGGTGATCAGTCCAAGGCAAAGATCAGACTGAGGAAAGCCCACGCAATTGCTGTTACAAAACTCCCAGTACTGGCCCCTCCATACTACCCCCCCCCTAAATGCTGATTTCTCTCTAACCTTCTCCTAACTCCCAGCTGCAAATCATTTAGCTAACAAGCACTGATAGCGCCAACTAAGCTGATCTTGGAACTATTCAGGCCTTCTCAATAATTCTAATCAGCATACCAAAATGCCACTACATGCATGCTAAAACACTTACTACAATACTACAATACCCATCATATATACTGGAAGGATACTAAATCCTGACACATATTGTGCTGCAAGAGAATCATATTGCTGGAACTAGTGAGCAGTTTAGCCAATGCAGTGTTCCAGTATAGATTGTCTTCCCGTTTCCTGAAAGCTTGTGTATTTCCATTTCAACATTACTCTCAGGGTACTTCAGATTTTTTCCCAACTATTTCTGTTATCAGCGGGAGGTGCTGTGGTTTGTTTTTTCCCATTACACACCTCTTGCTTTTGCTGTGGAGTCTCCCAGGCTCTTAGGCTTCCCAATCAGAAACATTATTCGTTTTAAGCATGGGAAGCCATCTTAGTCTAGAGATCACCAAAGGGATTATTCTAGGATGAAAGACAAGATTCTCACATATATCTCTCGCCCACCTTGGAACTAAGGAAGATACAAGATCCTTCATGTAACTAATGAAAATGTGACAGGATATTTCATTTCTGTTAGAATCAAAAATCTGCTTTTAAATCCAAACCTATTTTCCAAAAGACTGACTGAATGTGGTACAGCTGTGGCCCTTTACATCTCCCCCTGCCTTTTGCTTTTTAACAGAATAGCTCCCCTGCCAAAAACAGGGGGCTTGAGCTTTGATTGCACTGCAATGGCCATCATCTTAACTTTTTTGACCATACCCTATGGACAACCCTCCAAGGAAGGCAGGATTGACACCTTTCAAGGTTTTGACCCAGGCAAGGGGACATTTGCACCCCCGACCTCAAGTGCCCAAATGATGTCAGATTTCTCGTATGAAATTGGCAAATTATTTCTGTACGGAGATGATGACGTGACGCCAGGTGGCTAGATAACAAGCCTTCCCATAACTTTGAATGGCTTTGCTTACATCTTCATTAGATATGAATTGTTTATGTCTAGTTTCTAAACCTTCCCATGAGAACAATGTCTCCTGATTCCTTCTGTGGGAAGCCTGCTCCAGGGGGAGCAGAGGGAGGGAGGAAATCACGTTCTTGCTGAGATGCAGCACTGCCACCCAATAGCAGGTCATGCTGTGTGCTTTGGGCCTGGTGTGTGTCACACCTAACATCCAGCCAATCAGAAAGCTGGAAGAACTGAATATCTAACCATGTAAAGTGGTGTTCTATGCTTCTTAACTTCTAGACTTCTGTCTGGTCTTTTTAGCCATGTTTGTGTGTGTATCCTACCTCTGAGGGCTGAGCAGAGCAGTTATGCCTGCCTTTGAGTGTAGGCCGTGGCGTGAGCTCTGGCCCCGGGATCAATACATGAATCTCTGCTTATAAGTTTGTTTTTGTTTTTCCTTTTTGCAATAATGTACCTTTATCTGCATTTATTGCCTTATGCTACAAGTAAAGACTTTTAGCCCTAAACGCTGCACTCTTGTTTGTTTATTCTCAAGCCTTGATTTTTTCCCTTTAAACCAGAGTACATCCCATCAAATGATGCCAACTGGCCTTGGCCTAGCTGTACCTTCAGAAAGGAAGATGGTGTTGCTGAACAAGATAACTAGGAGAACGGCATCCTGTGTGTGCCAGATGATCCTAGAAATTTCAGCCATATGTATATGGTCTCCTGCAAGCTGGGCTATACTTTCTATTAGCTTGGCTCGGCTTTGGGGCATGGAGACACCAAGTGGCTTTCTTTTCTAATTAAGTGTCTTGTCAGTTTGTGGTTAACTGACAGTTTCTTGAAACTATAATGTGGTTAGCTCATTTCACTTTCAAGCCATTAGCAATATCCTGTCCTGTTATTATAAATAACAGCCTATTTCTGTCTTAGGCATCAATATCTGGTGCAGGCAGTACCATGAAGACATTGGGTATCTTCCTTCTTATGGGCTTTCTTGTCCTTTGGTCAGAGATATCATCTGGAAAAAGGATTCCAAAAAGTAAGTATCAAAACCTACTGTATTTCTGAACTTAAGATAGAGTAATTCTTTCGCTTCAATTAAAGATGGATATTTTTTCTAGTATGGTGGGCAGTCAACATATGGCCTATGTAGAACAATCTATGGCCTATGGAGGAAAATATCAATCAGTTTTGCTTAGGTCTGGAATCAAGCATGGTGTGTTTTGGAGGATAGAAGCAAGAACATTTGTGCAAAATGTGGCCTGCTAGCAGGGATGGAACTAGGGTCTGTGTCACCCGGGGCAAACATGGATTCCGTGCCCCCCCCATGGGTTATTTTGTAATTTTGGTGCCCCCTGGGCATCATTTTGCCCCCCCAAGTGCGGCACCTGGGGCACATGCCCCGCTTGCCCCCCCTAGTTGAGGCCCTCCCTGCTAGTATCCCTTTTGTGGTTTCTGACCCTTTCCAGAGTTGATGAGCCCAGATATCTGAGACTCTGTTTTGCATTTTAAGGCATTTCAAAGGGTAAAATAGTTGCTTTAAGCTTTGCATTTGTTGAAGAATGTACCCCCGGAAACTCTTGAATTCCACTGCCAAAATAGCCTGTGATCTCATAAGTTCTTGGAATATGGTCCTTGACGTGCCACACAATGCCTGCTGTGACCCACAGATTGACAGGAATTGTACACCCCTGATTTAGTATAATTTGATGGATTACAGGACAGAATTGGATGGGTGGGGAAGCATATGGAGTGTGTTATGAGGTGTTTAATTATCCTAGTTCAAGATAATTTTTTAAAAAATAAAATAAAAATAAAATAGCATAGTCACCATTCTGTAACTGCATTCTGGGCAAATATATTCACCCTGGGAGGGCTTGAAGAGGATTCGGTTTTCTCCAGTTTAAGTTATAGGAGGAACAAAACAATGGAATTGATAGAATGGCCCAGTCTGATATTCTGGAAAATTTTATATGACATACAAAATAATGTTATCCTCATTATGAAATTGGCATTCAACATGAAGGTATGTTCCATGATGTATTTGGGGGGTGGGGGAAAACTCCGATTAGGGCCCAAAATAATTTGCTGATCAGATTGAGGGTTTTGTGGGCTACGTGAGAAAGCTTCAGCATGGAATACTTCTGTAAAAGTTTTAGCACTCAAGGTTAGTTCAGGAAACATTAACATCTGATCTTGTCTTCAATACCACCTCTTTTTTTTCTGTACTGTACTGTAGCGAAACCAGGGCGGTGTCCATTGGTTGCTGGAACGTGTCGGTTGCGCTACCCCCCCAATGCCTGTGATTATGACTACCAATGCAGAGGCCGCCTGAAGTGTTGTGAAGGGTTTTGTGGAAGAAAGTGTGTCCAACCAGTATAAGGTACAGTATGCATTGAGATTATGGTATTATAATGAGACAGACAAGATCTTGCCAGTGATGCTAGGACTAATCCATACAGGGGTGACATGGACTATTCCTACAAGGAAAATGAGCCTGAAAAGAGGATGTAGTGCTGTTTTTGCTCCAAAATGCACAAACAATTCTGACTGGAGTAGAAGCAGCATAATGTTGTACTATGGAAGATAACTATTGGTAGAGAAGAGTCCCTTTTTATTAGCTTCACCCTATTACAAGACATGCTGTTAGAACATCATAGTTAATGACCTATCAGGCACATCATA